>JASANE010010301.1:0-110140 GCA_030248225.1 Trileptium ribeirensis
CCTGAAGAATATTAGGCCTTTCAAACAAAAAAATTTTAAAATTCGGCCCAGCAGTTATGTAGAACTTCTGACGCAAATGCACCAAGAGATGGTGCCGATTTCCCTCTTTGACGAAAACAAAAACGCTTCGCTTCGTTCAGTTCCAACTGATATATCTATCAGAGGTGTCACATTTTCTTTCATTATTAATTTGCGGTGTCAAATTTTTTATAAATGAGAAATCAAAATTCAAGAATTTTAATGCAAGAGTAAATCCAACTTGCTCTTTTACACCATCCAGTATTGTTACTAGTAACTCGCAAGTGAGGGTGAAACGGAGCGAGCGTGGTGTAATCAACGAGGTATTTCGTGAAATCACCTTGTGAAGAGCACTTTGTGTTTCACACAGATAGTGCACTAAAACTTCTGTAAACTCTGAACCCATTGAAAACCTTAAAACCTTGTTGACCAGTCGAAACAAATGAAAAATAGACGAAGTGATCTATCTTCTAGATAACCGAACGATTCGTATCATAATGGTTGAATATCAACAACTCATTAAGACCATCACACCATGAAGACAGCCTACGTAGATTCTGGCAATCGCGTTCATTGCCCCTGAACCCATTGAACACTGTTGGAAACGCTGAACCGTCGTATTCAGTGTGCTGAAAACCTAATTATAGACCCTTCTTAGTGCCATGCAAGCAATAATTAACCAAGAAAATGAAAACTAACTACATTTTTTGGAAATCCGGTTTGTCTACCGTAGAACCCCTCGAAAACCTTATGAAAAGGTATAATATAGTAAAGTTGGTCTTGCTATATAGCAAAACCATCGTGTTGAGTGTGCTTGATCACCGAATAGACGTCCGTCTTGAGGTTTAACACACAAAATGTCGAAATTTGAGAAAAGCGGCATTGCTGGCAAACGGTCGCCAGCCAGATGAGGGCCCATAGGTGCCCAGGCACCTACCCCATAAGAAGTATTGGCATGCAAAGTTGTAGATCTCTATTAGTGTTTTGATGCGAAGCCAGTATTGCAAGATAGGGTTGCCAAATACGAGATGGCCAAATTCGACAAGGAACTTTTAAAATTTTATTTTACCATTTTGACCCCAAAGATGGCGTCAGAATCGTTTCTATTTTACGAAAGGGCACATCCTTATCACTTTTGCTACCGAATGAAAAAATTGACAACTCTGGCAGGCACCAAAAATAAAGAGCAAAAACCAAAGGTTTGAAGCAAGGAAAAACAGTATTCTTCATGTTAGAAAATACCATCAAAAATAGTATTTCCGTTATGGTGTAGCTTGTTAGCTAATTCTGTCTGGAAATGAAAAAGTTCTACAGAGATATTGCCAAAGGACATTAAACTGTAGCGGTGATTTCCATTAAAAATTTGGCGAAACCGGGATCCGATTTTTTTCCAGAACAGGAAATCCCGTTACACCCTGTTATATACGTATATATAATTAAAGACTAACCAAAAAGGCTGTACTATTTAGCTAATATCAACAGCAATAATATTGCTGTTATTACAATTTTGTATGCAGAATAGTGTTTGCTGCTCTAAATATGCAACAAAAAATGCACCTCTGACAGAACTGTACAAAATACGACTCATGTTTTAAAACAATGAAAACATAGCCGGTCATGTTTAGTCCAATCAATATCTGGCAAGTTTAGCTTCCAGTGTTGAAATTCAATAAAGATGTACTGTGGGAGTATAGGTTGACATGTTAGCAAAATTCGCAAGACTGGCACCTTGTGCAGATACGTTTTGAAACATGTCTTGCTTTTTTTGGTTTCTGGTGGAAGTTGGAAAATTTGGGATATATAATTCTTGCAGTGTTTTCTCTAACCGTACAAGACCTGTTCCTTATAACACTACAACGTAGGCAGTAACGTTCGAAATTTATCACGTCGAAATCAGATACTCAACTTTCAAGAAAATTATCACCATCGGGTTACCCCAGATAGGAAATTACAGCCATTAATTATTTACACGGCGTGTTTGGGTGCTTGAAACGTCTAGCCCATGCTCACTGGATATAAGGGAAGAACCAAACCCGGTACAGTCGATGTTAAACATCTGGAACCTGGTGTTCGTAACTTATTTGCAGTAAACCACATGATGGAAGAAATTAATGTACTGGAGAGTTCAAACGTATTAGAAATTATTTACATTAGAGTTAATGTATTGATCATGGCATTGCTGCTTCTCTGAAACTTCGAAGATGCCTAACAAGCCAATAATGTTTTGGTGCGCTAGAGCAAAGAATGGCTTCCGCATTGCTGTCTTGCGTAAACTGCGTCACACTGAATGTGGCTGTAATGCATGCAACGGAACACTAGACATTTTTGTCTTGTCCTGTAATCGCTCTCGCTCTACTGGACAATACATATGCTACATGTTTTTCTGTAGGAAATTTCAAATTATTGTTTTATATGTACAAAAAAGAAAATAAAAGAAGTTATACTATAATTTTCTGATAAAGTGGTTATACATTTCTCAGGCTAGTGTTGGGAAAGTTAGTGCCTACAGGTAGATGATGAAGGTATCGTCTTATCAGAATGCTAACAAATTAGACAAACTGAGATAAAGCTACTCACGGGCTGCGTTGCAGATATGTTACTTTATTCTGATGCAGATTTAGAAAATTTACAAGCGCACTGGTTATGTATCCTGGACTACGGAATACTTCAAAAATTATAAATATGCTATTGGTTGATCAATTAGTGTTATTTCTTTTGTACCTTATGAGGTGTTTATTATAGGTAGATAAACGTGTGTAGGTAAATTAAAAGAGATAACCAAAGGCAGCTGAGCGAGAACAGACACAAAGTATATTTCTTTTTTATGTTATAAAATAACATCCAGAATAGTGTTAAGTTGGTTATTAGGTTGTTAGCTAATTTTGTCTGAAAAATGAAATATTTGTCTCAGCGAGCTCGGCGAAGCCGAGCGAAGCGTTTTTATTTTCTGTCTGGGAGTAACAAGGTCATGTTCGTTCGTTTGTTCGTTCGGTCTGATTATTTAAATAACCACTGAACGGATTTTAAAAAACTTTTTTTTGTTCGGAAAGCCTATCATGTTAGAGTGTACACCGGATATTTGGGATTAAAAAATTTTGAGTGGTTCATTAGTAATTAAGAAGATGAGTTAATATTATGCAGCTAAAATAGAGAATTTTGCAATATTTGTGTTATTTATCGAAGCAGAGTCGTTTCGATCAAACCATTATAGGTTTTTGGGTCGAAATAAAGTCAAATATAACATTTTACTAACTTATAAAGCCCTATGCAATGTAGTTACATGAACATAAAATTGAGTACATTCGTAATGCCACAGCCAAAGTTCCGCTCACAAATGTACTTCCACTACCGACTAGTTTTATGGTATATATACAAACTTCTGTACTTAATTACTGAACCAATTTTAACTTGGAAAATTGTAAAATTGTTGAAAATTTCGTCACGCAGATATTCAAAGACATGAAACCGGAACTTTAAATTTTGAAAAAATTAGCTGTAGCCTTAACCTAAAATTCCGATTAATTCCTGATGACTATGTATGCTTCGTTAACATGCAATGGCAAAGCGGACTCTAAAGGAATAAGATGGGATTCACAAAAACAATACCATCGTTTATGTATGAACTTCCAGCTTCCAGGAATTACATTACTTACGTACCACCACAATATCCAGCGATGAAAATTAACATTACTCATCTCGCCAACGTTATCCAATGACAATGACAACTTGTCATTTCGTGTCATACAATAATCTTAAATGAGCAACTAAAATATTTAGCGCAATAGTAGTGATAAAAATATACATAAAATATATATTCAAAAACGGTATAGTTGTATACAATGTCTACTTTAGCATGTCTGTGTAAATACGGCAGTCCGGCTATAACATGCTCCTATTAAATTTTCTACTCTCTGCCCCGATGAAACTAATTGGAATACGAAGCACACTGTATTAGTTAGTAAAATACACCATTATCCGCAAGCTAGTTATGGCCAAACCTATCTTGTTCTCACAGCTAGCTATCTCACTTTATCTACTGATTAATTAAAAAGTTTCTAAACAACTCTGCCTAATAGGTATTTCGACCTACTTCTCAAGTTCCCCCAGCTCATGACTCGCAAGGGGGAAATTTCGAACCTCTTCCCAGTTTATCACCCCGCTTTTCGCAGGTATTTTCCTGCGCTACTTAGCTACCAAATTTTGTGTGATGGGTTGAAAAAATAAGCGAATTTCTATTAGGGGTATATAACATTTCCAAATTTTCCGGTATAATTACTATAATTGAACATTTCTAAGTAAGCAAAATTAAAACCTGTTGCAAATAAAACCATTTTTGAAGTTTTCCGATAGTTACATTATTTTATGGCTCCGATAATTGGGGTAGCGCCTTTCTTAACCTTCTTGATTGTACAATTAAAAGGTGCAAGTAACCGCACTGACCTTGGCGAAGGCATGGCATTTCGCCGTTGCACTATCTACTACATATTTTGAATATACCGCTATATGTTCATGATTTTTAAGTCCGGGTCGCAATTTTGCGGGCTATGACAGCTATTGGTATTATTGGGATTTGAAGCTTCTGCATTCAGATGCGGTTCGGGCGCACGTGGCCAGAAGTATGCTGTAGGGAAATTATTTTTATGGGACACGTGATATGGCTAATGGCAATCACGAGTGTCCGAACACAGTTCTAGATTCAAAATATCCAAGTCTATCAGATACAATCGACCTATGTGCTTTATTAATTTTTTCCGGTTCCAACACGGTATCACAATAGGCTTGTTTAAAACTGTTTCTTATAAAGCAATTATTTAGCCACCGGTTAGTATAAAAGCAATATCGATGTGATATAAAATACAGTTGTTGGTGTCCTTAACCTTGATGACACGTTCAACCGAGCTGTAGCAGTTTTGACGATTTAGGCCTGCTAACGCAACTAATTAATTATTCGGCTAGATAATTTTAATGACGCAACTACTTGCTATGTATTGGCAGTAAGTACCCCCGATTGCGTACTGACACTCTGGCGTCTATAGATTACCGACTTGCGTCGTGATTTGCTGTATTGCTATGAAATATGAATCATGGATTAGTCCTTGCTACATATGTTTTATCTTGTCCAACCCATGCATGATGGAACCAAAGGAAAGACCAGTCAAGCTGGATCTACTTGATCACTGGGCCCTTTCGTCAGCTTCTTCCAAGGACCATTTACATTTACCGAGATAGTTGATTTTTCAGAAGCCAATGGTTGAAGATTCCTTTTGCGCTCGAATGTATTTGGGTTCATAGCCGCCATAGTCTTCTTGCCTGTCGCAGAAGTGCTTGAATTCAGTTCAGTTGTACCATTTTGGCCGCCGCGTTGTGCTTCTAGGTTTCAGTTGAAGGAATGATAGAAAATTTCACTTCGATAAGTCGGTGCATGTGGTCGAATTTCAGGAGATAATACATGATTGGAGGTGTCTCATTGTGGATTTAGATAGATCCTTCTAATAGTACTGGTCACTGCTATTAAGAAATTTTCGCTTTTTTTAACCCCGAATCAAAGAATTGTCGCGTTTCGATGTTGGGTTAAGAAGAGTCGCTTTCGCACTTGCTCCCAAGCTGAGGGAACCTTATCGATAAGTTGAGGGCACGTATCCTTCGTCTGTGATTGCTGTTAAATATACAAAGATTGGGTTTCCACTGGCCTTAATTGGGACCGCCATCATAAAACAGGAACAAAGGCGGCTTGCTGGTTGAGGCAATATGCTGCTTGTTCCATACGCAAAGCAAAGGGGTTCCAGTAATTGTTCCTAGTGATCGGATATGAACCAAGCAAGTCGGCTGCAACAATGCTTTCAGTGTTTGATTTCATCTCTCCATTAATCCGTTAGGACCGTGGTCGCAGAAAACATGAGAATGACCTTTGGTTCTAAATGGTGCCAATTCCTGCGCCCCTATTCCGCCGTTACCCAAGGATTTTAGTCGATTAAGGTGCCTCGTGGAACTCCGTCTCGAGCATACAATTTTCAGAACAAATAACTTCTTGATGGTATTTGCAGTTTTATCAGGAACGGGGAACGCTTCGGGCCACTTGGTGAAACAATCCATGAAACTCATCAGACATATCCGTTGTCATTGATGCAAGCCAGAGCCAATTATATTGACGCCAAACATATGTAGAAGAGGGCTGCATGTATGTGAACAAAACCCCTACCCAACTTTTCAGCAGGTCGCTTTTAATTCGTTCATTTTCAAACAACTACCGCTGGGCCTAAACAAAAAATATATTATATAACTGTTGTTTTGTCGGGCCGTTTTTATGGTAACTACTGTCGGAATTAAAAAGGGTTCGGGATTCGTTACCAAGAATGTGTAGCTCGAGGTGTAGCCAGTAGGTAAGCCGGTGGAAAACGAACTAGTCCGTATTCCTTTTGCGTGTGCCTATTTCTTTTGAAGCAACGCGATTATATTGAGCGCTGGCGGGGTCGCGAGCTCTACCCACTCGCGATTCAGCTATTTTATTAACTAAAGCTGATGCTAAAACGTTTATTTAAAAATAGTTAGGATACAAGTAAGGCACAATTCTTTAGTACCGTTAAGCTTAGGTCACACCTCTAGTATCACCGGTAAGTGTGATTCAATCCCCAGCTAGGCCACTCTGAGCACCGTAAATAGCTCTTTCCTTATTCCCTATTGGTTTTTAAAGTTTGGGTTATCGAAGTACTTTACTAATCCTCTCTTCAGATGAACTCCATGCATACTGATGGCTGGTACACTTACACCATCCTTTAATTACCTTAACCCCTTAGAATTACGCTATTAAGTTTGATTATATTAAAGCAGCTATTTCCGGATGGCTGTTATGCTGCGTTATCCTACGAACTAGGTTGTGGTATTTTAAAATATATTAGTCTGTACAAGTTTGTCTCACCAATCCTCCTGCGCCCCGTATGGCTAATGCAACAGGTGGTTATGGACGGGCATGGCACTGGTGCACGATGTGCGTCGCACAGTAATATTCATACGCATCATTTTTGAATTGTACCAGTTTCTGTTGGTTACACTTGGTTCCATGTGCTCCGATTGTTTTGGAATGTCCCGCAGGTCGTTGTCACGTACTGGTTTGCATTCGGTTGTATCCATTTAAGCTTTGGGTTGAACCAAATTTTGTTGTCAATGCTTGGTACTTGTAGTTGGTTTCATGTGTTCACCGTTTGATATGCACCGGATCGTTCTCTTTATCTGCACCGGTTCGCTCTCTAATTGCACCGAATTGTTCTGATTTGTACCGGACTGTTTGTAATTCGTGTCGATTGGGTCTCGTAGTTCGTGTCCTGTCGCGGTCGCGTTTCATTCGTGTCGATTCGGTATTGATTTGCATCGCATTCGTTGCAATTAGTTTAATTGTTCCAAATTTACGTTGGGTTGTATTTGCTTCCTACTGTATTGACTATAATCGATTTGATCACCGTTTGCGTTGAATCGGCTTTGACTAGAACTGATTTGAGTCTTTATTTGCACCGGTTTCATTGTAGTTTGTTCCTGGCTTGATCTTCATTCACGTTGAATTGTATTGTAGCTGCATCAGTTGGTTCTTCTTTGCACCCAATTTGCTCCATTTAACCCGTTTTTGCCCGAGTTTTGGATTTCTTATCGAAACTTAGAGAATTTTTAATTTCTTCTAGGCTCTATTGAGTATAACTAACAACACAATTCTTGTTTTCTGTTCTATTTTAGGTTATTGTAGCCCCTACTATCATATGTTCGTAAAACGAACATCTCGGCAAGACCAATGGATGCGTGAACTTTCAAAATTTTCAAAGTAAAAATCTAATCCAAATTCTCCATACTATAAGCAGGTATACTGAACATGCCATAAAAATTGGTCTTCAATAGATCGAAAAACCCTAATAACCAGTTATTTATCACGAAATTACGGAAAACAATTTTTGTGAAACTGAACGTCACATCGGTCGCATTTCGATGGGCGCATTTTTCTTTGCATAAGCCGCAAGCTCTCCTTCCATTTTCGCTAGAATAAGGGAACGTTGCTTCCTTTTCGTAACGCGATATCGATACGCATCTCGTGCTTAGCACATGGAATCCAGTCAATGCCAAATAAAAGTTAGCAATTCGACCGAGAAATGTCAGTAGATCCAATAGTTCTGTCACCAGACCGCCGGTGTATTTGCCAAAGTGTTGTGAGCATACGTTTCCCGGTGAATAGACTTCTCCAGACGTATCCAGCAGCCCACAACCACCTCTTTCTTCGCACAGCCACACGATAATTGTCAATGTTTAGGTCTCACTAATGCTCAGCAATCCTCCGATAAAACTGCGAGAACATTATTTCTGGATAGGAATCTGTACTTTCTTTTTCTGTTTCTAAGCTCCGTCGAAAACTGTTTGGACTGACTTCTTCGGTCAGCGTTGTCGGATAAGGTGTACTGCATGGTTTTCAATCGGGGCAGTGACCACAGTACCAAACATCTCTGATTATGACTCCAGCTGAGGTTTTTTGCAAGCGTCCACTTTTGAACAATTGCGCAGCCTTCTAACCGTGCTGTCATTACAGTCTCCGAGGAAGCGACTGAAGTATACGTAACTGAACGAGTAACGTCATATTGCTTTAAGAGGATGGTAAGAAAATTATAAAAATGTGAAGCTTCTTTTAGCTGGCGAAATTTCACTTGTTTGCAACACGCAGGTAGTGTTAATTCGGCAGGAATCTGTTGACAGAGGAGACAGTTTGACGTCGACGTCAATGCGTGTGTACGGCGCGCTGCTCTCCGCCGCACCTGGGAGTGCTCGCGGCGGGAAGAAGGTAGTTCGATGTTTGTTATTTTCGGCGAACTGGGCGGCACAAAAACTTTCCAGTGACGTGGATAGTGTTTGCACAAGTCGGTAGAACTGATTAATCGAAATCATCTCCCCGCCCCGAATTAGAATCTCTTTACGCGTATATCGAGGAGGTGCCTAATTTTTCTCGGCCGATGGGTTCTCCCGAACGGCCCCCCTCGCCACGGGCCACCCCGACGCACCACGCAGCGAGAAACCGCGCTCCAGTGTCTAGTATTTATCGCGCGCCCCACCACACCGCGCTCCACTAGTCGCTGCCTATTTGTTGCTCGCTACACGTACTACGCAACATTAAATTCACCAGGTCCGAGGGGTCCCACGGTAGGGCAGCCAACAAGTAAAACGTTATCGTAGTTTCGATGAGGACGCCCCGGGGGAGTGTAGCTCTCGCTGAAATATAAGAAATAATTAATCCCAGCGCTTCACACACGTGCGCGCACCGTTCAGTAACAGAACACCCACAAAACAGCGGCAACCTTAGGTAAGGCGGCTCCTAAAAGGTGCTAGAAATCGCGCCGAATCTTATAGTATGGAGCAACACTCTCAATGCCTACAATTCGATTTTTCGGTTTCGGAAAACAAGAATGTTTTTGCGGAGCGACACCAATCGTCCGACTTAGGGCGCGCCAGGGTGTTGGGAGGGCCACGACGAACATGTCACGTCACGAGCCCAATAAAGATATCGGGAACTTATATATACCATACATAGAACGCGCACAATGACAGAAGAGTTGCGCTTCAGTCCACTGGGTTTTTCTTGTCAAAACTCCTTCCATCTCGACGCAGCGATTTCAAGCAGCGGAAACCACGATGAACTATAATGCGATGTTTGGCAAGTGTAGACCCACCAATCAGAATAGACGGCATGTACAAGAACAACGACTTTTACGGAGCCTATGAGCGAATATCCAATTCGATTGAAAACCGAATTTATACCGAGCTGAACGTTTTCGGCGAAAATTACAGGATCGAGAAAACAACCACTTTTTGACGCCCCGTCTCACCGGGCATGCACTCGCTCCGGAGTTCCGTTTGTAAGTAATTTTCGGAATGACTACAGTCCCTCCGTAACAAGGAGGAGGGATATTTTTTTTTTTTTGGGTACTATGTGAACTACCAATACATTGTACCCTTAACCGTATTACCCTACTCCCATGGTGTATATAATGTCTTTGCTATAAAAACTTGAAAATTCACAACTGTCTTCCGTGTTATTTGTCCAAAAAGTGTATAATGTTTGTTCGTTTAAGGGGTTAGTCCCAGACTACGGCCCTGCGACTTGGAGGGAATTCAAGCCTTGACGCCTAGGAAAAAAAAAATAACATTATTATAGTAGTTTTTACTGTATCTTGCGATAGGTAGTTTATGTACAATTTGACAACAGAGATCAAACTACAGAAACAAACGAAAAAACCCCGCTAAACTTTAGTAGCAAGTCATATTGTTTCTACAGTATAACTACTATTAAACTAACTATTGCTCAAGTTTTCCGACGTCAAGGAAAGTATGAGGGCCAGGCATAGGCCACAATTCATTGACAGATTCTGAGAAATATCTGACCGAGTTGAGATTACACAACTTTTCAACGCTCGCGCTTACCGTTTCTAACCTTGTTAAATAAAACAACTTCTAGGTGAGCTTAAAATAGAATATTGGTTTGACTTCTTACGGACTGCTGAGCAGGTTTCGGATGCTCAATTTCCTGGAGACCCTTATAATGATACCAAGATCTAGAGGCGGAGCCTAATTCGGTGGGTATCCGAACACACCTCGCGCCGCGCACTGTGAGTTCCATAGCTTCTTGGGTTCTGACCAACAAAGTGTCAAATTTAGAAAATTCACGGTCCACTCTTGAGGGTTACTGGACACAGTGGCGCACGGGACATGGTATTAGTAAAGTTGCGCCATGCAGCTGCGTACCGTTATTAGAGTACTCACATTCACAAACTTGGAATACTTTATAGTTCACGAACTTACGGGCGTAGGTACAAGTTTAGGCCTAACCGCAAAAGACGCACACCACTTTGTCAGAGAGCAATTCCATCTAATTCTGATATCTCAAAATGAAAATTATACTGTTCCCAATATTAAATTCTCATATTATTTTTATCGGCTCAGTTACCTCAGCGGAACGTTTAACGTGGGAATGAGCATACCTAAATCTATTCCGTTTCACCAGGAACGTAGCCGAGCCGGATACTCGAAACTGTAAATTGTTCCCGTTCTGTATACTTTTGAAGCCTAGCTGATATCACCAAAATCTATTTTTTAAATTTTTGAATAAAAATATTGGTTTTTTTCTTATGCCATTTTTCCTAATTTTTATATGCTTAAATTTTATCACTAAGTATTGTGTACTATGATATAAATATGAAGGAATATTTTCTGATATTAAAGTTTAAAACGGAAATTTTTTATGTTGTTATAAAAAGTTTGCTTAGGCAACAAAACTAAGAGAAAATTTTTATGAAAACATGCTATTTGACCCATATTCACTGTACATACCTATACCTATAATTATTTATGAAAACGATTAAATATTAACGCAAATTGCGAATCAGAAGCATTAGTGAGATTTTTTTGAGTTTTCTCAATTTTACATTACGGTACTTAAAGCGCGATCCCG
Source organism: Trileptium ribeirensis (assembly GCA_030248225.1). NCBI lineage: Eukaryota > Metazoa > Nematoda > Enoplea > Enoplida > Thoracostomopsidae > Trileptium > Trileptium ribeirensis. Next base: position 11,489 of record JASANE010010301.1, read on the forward strand.
TAATAAATACACGTAGATTGAGCGCTTTCACTTTTTCATTTACCTTTTCAATTTACGGACGCGTTTAATAAACGTTTGTATATCGTTTAATCGATATCACTATGCATGTATTCCATGAGTGATTGTTCGTTTTTGTATTATTCGATGGGAAACGTGTGAGGATTTGGAAATACGTGAGTACACAAATTGTATTCTGTATTTAATTGAAGAGTGTCCGGCAACAAAAATATTAATTGCGAATCGTTAAATGTGAATTTTGGCGAAGCACAATTCGCGATTTTGACAAGAAACTATTATAGCATATTCACTAAAAATTATGCTTGACGAATTCTACAACAAACAAGAATTATTAAATTAATAAGTTTAGATATAATTTATACAAAAAATACGAAAGAGCATCCAATTACTTATGATAAATTGTTTAGTTTGAATTTTCAGCTGGGAAATTTACACTTTTTAGGTAGATATTAGGCACTGGGCTATATTTTTGGTGGAAAAATGAGTTCTCGACTAAAAGTATATACTACTTGTTTTCACTGTGTTTATACATAATTCCAACTTTGCAAGAATGAGATGAGCTAAACGTAACTATTCATGTTATTTGACTTCTTATTGATTTATTTTACAGTGAATTAATTAATGAGCACTAGGAATATTGATGTGCTTTGTAGAGTTTCCATTTAATTTTTTTAATTGAGCAGAAAGTTGGAAAATTTCCTTTACAACTGAGGTTTAATAAAATTTCGCAAAATTAGGTATTATAAGTCATGTTTAGGACCCAGCTTACGTTCTGTTCGCGATATACATATCTTTGAAATTAGTACTTTCTGTTGTGACTGCTGGTACGGTAGGGCTGGCCATTATTCCGTTTTTTTCTTACTGTGTTATTAATGTCGATATGTAATGGATGATCTGTGCCTACAGTACGAGGCGAACCTGCTGGATAAATCAAACCTAACATTAACATTTTTCCATGATAGGTTTCAAATTAATTTTTGTAGTTGTCGTTGAGCCGCGCCTTCAACAACGGAGAGCCGCGACCTCCGCCGCAGAACTACGGTATCAGCTTAATTTGACCAGTGCAAAATATCATCGTAAATTAACATGTTAAAATAAAACATGCTTGTGTAAAGCATGTAATTATTATTATAATACATATTATATGATGTTATTTGATATAAGTTTTGGGATGAGACGAAGCAAAAATATATAACGTTGTGTTTGTTATCAAGGAGTTTTACGGTAATTCTATATGGTATAAATAATTGTTTTTTTTTTTGACCAAGTCGTTTTTCTGACTTGTTTAAAGTTTTACAACAAACACACCAATCTGAAGTTATTCAGAAAATGCAAATAGAAGTGGCTGAATACTCGATTTTACTGAAGACCCCGCATTTCCGGTTCCTAAAAACTGGAGGCTCTTGGGTGTAGTCGTTAAATAGTAGGAGCGCCGCACTTTTCCTTTACCGAAAAAATAAAAATCAAATACTCGACATAAGTCTCATACTGAAACTTTCATTCTTGCCTCCAAGAATTGTTTTCTTGGGGAATCTAACTTACACATTAACAAAACATTGGGCTGAAAGGTTACATTAATATTGAATTATTCTGGTATACCTCGTATCCTTCCAACAGTTGACGTCACTTATACATTTTGCCGCATGTTTTACTTTGTTTTTTACACGTTTTGGCTTTTGAATATCAATGTCTTTCAATATATACTGCTATTATTATGAATGTTTTACTGTTGTTTCAGAGCTCAAACTGTTTTTTCTAAATATCATTGAACTTATATTTTCTGAACGTACTTTCTCACATTTCAAATTTTTTGGCTCAAAATTCCTAGAATTTTGCTTTGAGCCAAAATTCGACAAAATTTTTAACGTAAACTTCTGCTTTATAATTCATCGAGACTTCTGTCAAAGTGCAAAATAATGTTACACCACATATTTCAAATGTGAGAAGTGTTAACAAATCAGTGAAGCTTCGCTTAACCCTAAATATCACATTTACCGTTGCTTTTATTCTTTAGCTGCTTGGAAAGTCATTCACAAAAAGCAGTTGATTATTAATTTGTACTTAATCATAAAATCCTATTTTGTTCAAACTTCTATTATCTTCGGTAATGAATTAATGGGGCGCTCTTCATGGTCAGATATTAATACCTAAATTGTAGTCTTTTACATTTTTAAAGATTATTTAAAATATGTTGTTACATTTTATAGCCTATTCTACAGCATGTTTCTCTTTGTAATTCTGTGAACTTTGTCGATCAAAATATCAACAAAGTTAGCAGAATTACAAAGAAACATGCTGTAGAATAGGCTATAAAATGTAACAGCATATTTTCAATGATCTTCAAGATGTAAAGGGCTCCAATTAGTACTAATATCTCACCCGTAAAACACATGGCGCCGTAACTCCATTTACGAAGAATAATAGAACTTTGAACAAAATAGGATTTTATGATTAAGTACAATTAATAATCAGACTGCCTTTTATAAATGACTTTCCAGCAGCTAAAGAAATAAAAGCAACGGTAAATGTGATATTTCAGTTTAACGAAGCTTAGGGCTGATTTGTTAACACTATTCCTTCACAATTTTGAAATATGTCGTGTTAACATGTTTAGCTTGAGCAGAAGTTCGATGAATTATAAAGCAAAACTTGCGTTAAAAATTTTGTTCAATTTTGGCTCAAACAATTATTTTAGAAATTTGAGCTGAAAATTTGAATGTGAGAAAGTACGTTCAGAATATGCGTCAATGATATTTAGAAAAACATAACTCTTTAACAACAGTTGAACATTTCATAATAACAGCAGTATATATTGGACATTGATATTGTAGAAACCAACGGTTATAAAACAAAGAGTAAAACAGTGCAGCGAATGTCTGAGTGACATCAACTGCCTTTGGAGGATACGAGCTATTACCAGAATAAAATACAATATTAATGTAATCTTTCGAGCCCAATGTTTTGTTAATGTTCAGTTAAAGTCCCCAAGAAATTTAAAAAACAATCTTGGAGGCAAGAATGAAAGTTTCGTTTAAAACTTATGTCGAGTGCTTGAGTTTTGTTTTTCGTAAAGGAAAAGTGTCACAGCAGCTTGTATTGTTAGCGACTTACACCAAGAGCAAAACTCCAGGCTTTTTTCTAAGAACCGGAATGCGGGTCTTCAGTAAGAAAATGGTTGCCTTCGGCCACTTCTATTTGCAGTCGTACGGATAACTTTCATTGGTGTGTTTGTTGTAAAACTTTAAGAACAAGTCAGAAAACGACTTGGTCAGACTGAGAATCCACCCAGCGATCTATACCATATGAAATTACCATTAAACCATTTGATAACAAACACAACGTTGTGTGTTTGTTCATATTGGTTTATCCCAAAACTTATATAAATAACATCATATAATACAATGCAGCGCTATGTTATGTTGTATAATAATAGTACATGCTTTACACAACCATGTTTTTTTTATTTTTAACATGTTAATTTACGATGATATTTCACGGGTCAATTAACTAGTGAATTCGTAGTCTCGCGGCGGAGGTCGGTCTCCGTTGTTGAAGGGCGCTTCGACGACAATGCCCGAGATTATAATTTGGACCTATAAGTGGAAAAATGTTAATGTTAGGTTTGATTTATCCAGCAGGTTCGCCTGGTCTGACGGCATCACCAGATACATCCATTACATATCGACATTAATGACGCAAAGAGTGAGAAAAGTCGAAAATAATGTCACAGCCTTACCCGTCACAGTCACAACAAAAGTACTAATTTCAAAGATATGTATATCGCGAACAGAACTGAATTTAGCTGGTTCTGGTGACTTCTGATACCGTAATTTTGCAAATTTTCGTAAACCTCGGTTGTAAAAAAAGCAAAAATTTCCCAACTTTTCTGCTCAATTAAAAATTAAATGGACTACTTTGGAGCACCATAGAATATTCCTAGTGCTCGTAATCAGTCCAGCTGTGATCTAAATCAAATAAGAATCCCGAATAATCAAATCGTACGTAAGTTTAAGCGACTCATACGTCTAAACCGAAAATTATGTATAATCGCCATGAAAACAAGTAGTATATACTTTTAGTCGAGAACTCATTTTTCACCCAAATACAGCCAGTAGTAATGTCTACTGTAAAAAAGTATTAAAAACCCAGCTGAAATTCGATTCAAATCACCGTCTCAACTGAGTATAACTGATGTACAATTATCGTAGTAATTGAATAGTACTTTCGTATTTTTGTATAAATTTGCTGTAAACCTATTAATTTAATAATCTTGTTTGTTGTTAGAAAAATTCGTCCTTCCAAAGCATAAACTTTAGGTGAGTATGCTATGATGGTTCTTTTGTCAAAATCACAAACTGTGCTTTGCCAAAATTCGCGTTAACGATTCCGCAATTAATATTTTTGTTTGGCAGAAGGTCTTCCAATTAAATAAGAATACAATTTGTGTACTCACGTATTTGCAGATATCACACGTTTCATCAAATGACATGCAAAAACGAACAATCACTTTCATGGACTGCCAGTGCATAGTGATATGCGATTAGGAAACGATATTACAAAACGTTTATTAAGAGAACGCGTCCGTAAATTGAAAAGGTAAATGAAAAAAGTGAAAGCGCTCAAATCCTACGTGTCCCTATTTTACAGATCGTGACCGTTTAAGTACATAATGTAAATTCGAGAAATCTTCGAAAACATCTGTTCACTAATGCTTCTGATTCGCAATTGCGTTAATATTTAATCGTTTTCATAAATAATTATAGGTATAGGTATGTACCCATGAATATGAGATCAATAACTATGTTTCATAAAATTTTCTCTTTCAGGTTTGTCTCCTAAGCAAACTTTTATGACAACATAAACCCGTTTTAAACTTTAAATTATCAAAAAATATTCTCATATTTCATATAACGGTGCACAATCTTAGTTGATAAAATTTAAGCATTTAAACTAGGGAAATTGTGAAAATTAGAAAAATGGCATCATCAGAAAAGACCAATATTTTATTAAAAAGTCGGGAAAATCCATTAGTAGATAATATAGCTAGGCTTCAGATATGCAAACGGGACAATTTTACAACTTCAATTCGCTCGCTCCGCTCGTGATGAACGGAATAGGATTTCATATCCTCGTTCCACGTTAAACGTTGCCACTGACGGTAACTGAGCCAATAAAAAATAATATGAGAATTTAATATTGGGAACAGTATAATTTTTAATTTGGGTATCAGAATTAGATGAAATTGCTCTCTGAATTGTTCAAGAGACAATAATATGCGTCTTTTGCGGTACGCGCAACCTATTGCGACCGAAACTCTATTACATACGCACGTCATTTTTCAGTGAATTATAAAGTATTCCATTTATGAATGTGGTTGTGTAATAACGGTACGCAGCTGCATGGCGCAACTTCCTAACACCATGCCCATACGGCCCCGGCTATCATAACCTCAAGAGTGGACCGTGAATTTTCTAATTTTGACACTTTGCTTGGTCAGACCCAAGAAGCTATGGAACTTAGCAAGTCGCCGGCGCCCTTCACGAGGTGTGTTCGGATCCCGCCCGATTCGTTGCGCACGTGTCTAGAATCTTGGTATGATTACTGAGGTCTTCCAGGGAGGTTGACATCGAAACCTGCTCACAGGTCATAAAGTCAAACCAATATTCTCTATTTTAAGCTCACCTAGAAGTTGTTTTATTTAACAAGGTTTAGAAATGAGTTAGCGCGAGCGTTGAAAAGGTTGTGTAAAGTTATACTCAACTCGGTCAAATATTTCTTCGGATCTGTCAATGAATTGTGGCCTATGTGGCCCTCATAGGGTTCCGACTTTCCTTGAGAGTTTAACGTCGGAAGTTTTGAGCAATGATTCGTTAATGGTGGTTACTTACTGTGAACAATATAGCTTGCTTACTAAATTTTAGCGGGGTTTCTTCATTTTGTTTCTGTAGTTGATCTCTGTTGTCGATTGCGTGAACTCCTCTCGCAAGAATGCGGGTAGTCTTTTATAATAATGTTATTGACGAACCCTAGGCGTCAAGGCTTGGGATATCCTCATCCGCAGGCCGTGGTGCGTAGGACTGACCCGCTTAAACGAACAAACATATTGCGCTTTCCGATCAAATAACACGGGACACGGTTGTGGATTTTCAAGCTTTTATAGCAACATTATATACACCATGGGGAGTTAGGGGTAATACAGTTAAGGTACAATGCTGGTAGTAACATGGTGCATCAACGATAATTTACAGAATCTGTATCCTGTACGAGGACTGTAGTAATTCCGAAATTACTTACAACGGAACTCGGGAGCGAGTGCATGCCCGCTAAGACGGGGCATCAGAAATCATTGTTTTCTCAATCCCTAATTTTCGCGACGTTCACTCAGCTATAAATTCAGAAACATTTTCCAATGGGATTGGATATTCGCTCCATGTAGGGTCCGCCTTGCAACTTATTCGTTGTTTACTTGTACATACCGTCTACTTCTGATTGGTAGGTCTACACTGCCAACGTCGCGTTATCACTCATCGTTTCCCACTGCTTGAGCGATACCATCGAGTGAAGGAGTTTTGACAAGAAAACCCAGTGGACTGAACACCAACTCTTCTGTCATATCCTAGGGCGTGGTTTACGCGGTCTCCTGTATCGTCATTGTGAGTTCCCGATATCTTTATTGGGCTCGTGACCAGGTTAACATGTCGTGGCACAACCCCCAACACCCTAGCACGCCCTAAGTCGGGAAAGAGCGATTCGGTGTCGTCCAGCAAAAACATTTACTTTGTTTTCAAAACCGATCGATTCTAGGGCATTAGAGTATTTCCCTACCATACTATAGGGGCTGGGGCGCGATTTCTAGCACCTTTAGGAGCCGCCCTACCTAAGGTTGCGTCTTTGTGGGTGTTCTGTACTGGACGGCTACAGCCTACACGTGCTGTGAACGCTGGTATTTCTTATATTTCACGGACTTTGGGTTTCAGCTCCCCGGGGCGTTGTTTCAATTCGAAACTACGATAACGTTTTACTTGCTTGGGTGCCCTACCATGAGCGAATATCCCTCAGACCTAGGTAAATTTAATGTTGCGTCGTCCGTGTTAACAACAACGATGGGCAGCGAGCTAAAGCTTCTAGTGGTAGACGGTGTGGTGAGCACACGACTAAATACTTAGACACTGGAGCGCGGTTCTGGCTCGTGTGCATCCGGGTAGCGCTGCTCATAGCAAGGGGGCGTTCGGGAGAACCCATAGGCGAGATTCTAAGCGGCTCCCTCGATATACGCGTAAAGAGATTCTAATTCGGGGCAAGTAAAATCGTTCGATTAATCAGTTCTACCAAAGTTGTATGCAAACACTCTTGCCACCGTCAGTCTGGAAGTTTGTATGCACAGTCGCCAAAAATTGTAACAAACGTGAACTATTTTCTCCAGGTCACGAGCACTCCAGGTGCACAAAAGCAGCGCCGTACACACATTGACGTCGACGTCGACTCTCTCATACTGTAAAACAATTCCTGCCGAATTAACACTACCTAGTGTCAACAAGATGAAATTTTCGCCAGCAGATGTACCGCGTTATTTAACCATTTGTAGAAAGAAGCTTCACATTTTATCAGTTCAGTAACCGGACTCCGAAACTTTCCAAGGGAGGGGGGAACGGGCCCATGGGTGGAACCCATACCGGGCTCGGGCTACCTTCTTGGGAACCAATCGCCGGGAGGGCACCGTCGTCTTCGAATCCCTTTCTGAATCCCTTTCGCGGCCGAGTTCTGAACCTACCCACCTTTCGCACCTATGTACCCATATTCTTAAAACTTATAAATTTTATAAAAATTTTGTATTTATCTGGTGCACATCTGCGCATCTCAGTTATCTTGGTATATCGTTCTAGTCGATACATATATACAGTTTTAGTTTACCAATTCTAATCTCTATTAACTAACGTTGTTAATTGAGGCGTATAATTAGGAAGGAGGCATGTGAAAGCAAAAGAAAGGACAGGAAAGAGAAAAGAAAGGAGATGTGGCGAAAAGAGAAAGAAGTGGCGAACAAAACAAAGCTTGAAAGTTTATACACAAGGGTGAAAGAAAAAAGACAACGCAGAGACATGAGCGACCAACAGTTCGTAGCCACAGACAAACAACAATTACCAAGAGGTCAATGAAAGAGAAAGGCATAACAAAAAGAACAAAGAAAAGAAAGGGGCACGGGAAGAAAGTGGGGGCATAGGGTTCCCAAGGGAATTTCGGTGGGCTGGGGTCAAGTTCGTTCCCAGGACGAAGAACGGGTTCAAATGACAAAAAACACAAGGGGGAACACCGTAATATTATAACCTGACTCGCGCATACATACTTGCGTGCAATTAGTATAGGAGACTTTGGCGGGCTCTGCCGCACTAACGGTTGGGCAGAACAACGCCCCTGCCGGATCGTTGGACTCCCCATGTAACGGCAATTCGAATGACGGCGGTACCCCGGCTCCACGGATAAAACTTACGAAAGTGTTAAAGTAGCGAGAATAGAGAACGCTGTTATAAGTTGTCCCGAGTTAACAAGAAGGCTGACTGAGACCGGCCGGGTAATTTTGGTGACGTTTCAACTAGGTGAACATAATGAGGAGTGATTTGCCCAATTCTGAGCTAATAATAAATTCTCGAGTATTTATTGCCCACTATCGGTCATAACCTGAACCTGAGGGGCACTATCAGTTGTCCCGAGTTAACAAGAAGGCTGACTGAGACCGGCCGGGTATTTTTGGTGACGTTTCAACTAGGTAACACAATGAGGAGTGATTTGCCCAATTCTGAGCTAATAATAAAGTCTCGAGTATTTATTGCCCACTATCGGTCATAACCTGAACCTGAGGGGCAATTTGGCTGGTCATAGCGGGCTAATGGGAGCTCGGGCGAAAGCTCGCCGTATATCCTTGTGTTCGCCAAGACCCGGCGAGTAAAACATGTACATTTAAGATTAGGGATCAGATACGGAAATACTAAAAGACAGAATAAAATTTATGTCAATTTCTGTGACATGTATCAGAAAATAGTCACAAAGCGGAGGAGCAACCGACATAACGGCGTATTGGTCAAGCCAATCGAGAGCTGCTTGGGCTCGTTAGATTCCTTGATGGGCGGGCTACATAATTGTGTATAGAACTCCCGTCGGTGACTTTACAGTAAGGAGAGGGAACGGTTGCAATGGCAACAACCAGGCGATTCTAGATGCTGATGACATGATAACGAAGGTTGCGGCGGCCATCCTCTGGCGGACCAAAGGGCCCAATGAAACCCGATGGCGTATTTTAGTTATCCGATAATATAGCCTGTTTTATAAGATAGTTGCTTCCGTCAAAGAGGCCTGGTTCGCGAGAACGAACGATCACAAAAGTGATTATTTAACAAGGACGGCTGAAATTACTAATCAGACATGGGGTTTCTGGCATTGTAAGTTAACACAGGATATATGAAAAGAAGGAGTTCGTTCGAGAGAGCGAGAAAAGACACACAAGGGAGAGGGGCGAGATCAGATATACATATACACACACATATGAAACATACCTATTCCGAACTACTATCAACAGCAAAACTTAGCGTAAATAACGGCTGTTTCGTTAAGTTAGAATGTGTTCTCCTTAAGCTATGAGTTAAGTCCTAAAGAAATTTCGCTGATATTGGCCTCGTTAGACAGCCCGTGGAATTTTCTATCGAAAAGTGCTCGGAACGTGTTACCGCAATCTAAACCGTTATACGGTTACGGACCGACAAACGAGTCCGTCGGCCATCATTCTCGAATAATCGGAACTACCATGCCCCTTACTTTTCCAACGTCTCTAAGCTTATTGTGTTCTGTTGATTTCGTGACCATGGCTACATATATTGTGCAGCCTAGGTGAACTTTATAGCTTTGTTCGCAATTATTATCAGGCTAATGGTTTTAGCTTAAGCAATCGATGGCCTACTATTCCCGGACGGTGAATGTTTTGAAACCCTAATTATATGGGTGAGCGACAGGTCGAGTTCCGTTTGAGTTCCACATTTCGATAAAACGTTAGATTCCCGAGTTTGTCGTTGATCGTCCGAATTTGTACTCTTTTCAGATCAAAGCTTATGTCATCTGACATGAGCCCTTCTAATATACGTAACATAAATAATACATGCAATGGCAAAGGTTATAAACACACATAAATGACTGATTATGATAAGCAGAATGGACAAAAAATGTTAATAAGCAAAAAATGAATAAGCGAGGTGCCATTTTAGACAAGCTGTGGCACCATGCAATATGCTATTCATTATATAAAGCGAATCCGAATCAGACCTTATAATACATATTCCGGACGACTATAAAAACACGGTCCATCATCGTCCTAGACGGGTTCTAAACCGCAACAGACGTTCCCAAGTCGCTTTTGTCCCCAAAACCCGCAAAACACACGTAACAAGACCGGAACGGTCCTGTTACATTTAAACGTGAAATGTATTCCACATACATGTTGTTAAGTTTCTATATTTTTCAAATCAAAATTTAAATCCAAGTTTATTAACCGAACAAGTACTGGTAAAACAATAGCCTTCTAACTGGTGTTGTATCCGATGTAAAGACTATCATAGCGAGCACAGAGCTCAGGCAGTGGCGGATGGACTAACGGTATGCCAGTTATGCAGGTTTCACAGAATAATGAGTGCAAAAAGTGGGCACTTTTGTCTTTAACAGCCGTTTGCAAGAAACTAAAATCTCTAATGGACAGTTATAAGATATTTTAGTTTCTTGCATACGGTTGCTAGAGATTTTTGTCTTTAGTGACTGCTTGTTTGATATTTAAATCTCTTACACACAGCTGTAAGAGACTTTAGTCTTATATAGATAGCCAATACATACATAAATATCTAACAGCTAGCTGTTAGAGACTAAAATCTCTTGCAGCTAGCCATAACAGATTATTGTCTTTAATGGCTAGCTATTAGAAACTTTTGTCTCTTACAACCAGTTATAAAATACAAAAGTCTCTAACAGCTATCCACTAGAATTTCAAATATTGAACGGCTGGCTGTAAGAGACAAAATTTTCTAACAGCTAGCCTTTAGAAACAAAAACCTGTTACAGCAAGCTCATTATTGATATTGGCCCTCCGCCAGTTTGATATTGGTGTGCCCCCCCAGTTTGACATTGGTGCGCCCCTCCAGTTTGATATTGGTGCCCCCTACAGTTTGTTATTGGTCTCCCGTCCAGTTTGATATTAGTGTCCTTCAGCAGTTTGATATTGGTGCCCACAGCTTTGCATTGGTGCCCCCTCCAATTTGATGTTGGTGACCCCTCCAGTTTGATAGTGGTGCGCCCCTCTAATTTGATAGTTGTGAACCCCCTTTCAGTTTAATATTGGTACTTTCTTCAGTTTGATATTGGTGTCCCCATCCAGGTTGATATTGGGGCCCCCTCGAGTTTTATAATGGTGCCCCTCCAGGTTGATATTAGTGCCCCTTCCAGTTTGATATTGGTACCCCTTCCAGTTTGATATTGGTGCCCCCTCCAGGTTAACATTGGTTCCCACTCCAGTTTGATATTGGTGCCCCCTGCAGTTTTACATGGGCTCGAAAGATTACATTAATATTGTATTTTATTCTGGTAATAGCTCGTATCCTCCAAAGGCAGTTGATGTCACTCAGACATTCGCTGCACTGTTTTACTCTTTGTTTTATAACCGTTGGTTTCTACAATATCAATGTCCAATATATACTGCTGTTATTATGAAATGTTCAACTGTTGTTAAAGAGTTATGTTTTTCTAAATATCATTGACGCATATTCTGAACGTACTTTCTCACATTCAAATTTTCAGCTCAAATTCTGAATAATTGTTTGAGCCAAAATTGAACAAAATTTTTAACGCAAGTTTTGCTTTATAATTCATCGAACTTCTGCTCAAGCTAAACATGTTAACACGACATATTTCAAAATTGTGAAGGAATAGTGTTAACAAATCAGCCCTAAGCTTCGTTAAACTGAAATATCACATTTACCGTTGCTTTTATTTCTTTAGCTGCTGGAAGTCATTTATAAAAGGCAGTCTGATTATTAATTGTACTTAATCATAAAATCCTATTTCGTTCAAAGTTCTATTATCTTCGTAAATGGAGTTACGGCGCCTGTGTTTCACGGGTGAGATATTAGTACCTAAATTGGAGCCCTTTACATCTTGAAGATCATTGAAAATATGTTGTTACATTTTATAGCCTATTCTACAGCATGTTTCTTTGTAATTCTGCTAACTTTGTTGATATTTTGATCGACAGTTTATTCAATAGTAAAATAATTCGTCGCCATGGTAGGAGGTAGGACCATACAAATCACTAGACGGTAAACCCAAAAATTATTATTTAACAACCTCGAACAGCGTAGACTTAAAATTTAGACTGTTGTTTTAGAAATTTCTAATTCAGAAAAATTTGAAATTCATTAATTAAATATAAAATTTGTAGTAACTAGCTTTTTGTCAGTGTTACAGATAGAAGACCGAATTTCGCAGGCGTAGAATGTATGAGCGTCCATCAACACATTCGTACATATCGCGCGATGAAGTAAGTTTATATAATGCAGCCAATGTAATGGTTGTTGCGTCGTGAAAATTATAGCCACTTCGGATAAAAGTTGAACACGTTAATAACTTTAGCAGCCAAATTTTTGTAGCATGTTTTGTCAGATTCAAAGTTATTTGTATGTATTTCCCCGCGGCAGTGTTTTTTGAGCATCGTGGCCGCCACAGGTAAGCAAGCAACCTATTGTGCCATGGTCTGCAAAGTTTTAATCCACGGCGGTCTAGTTGTAGCCATGCTAGTAAGATATGTATTAAAATTAGCTGATTTTTCGGCTGAAATGTGGAGTTATTTAACCCTTGGGTTAGATATAGTTTATTGCAATGAGTTAATTATATACTATGACGTTCTCGATATATTAAGCGTAGCCCTTAGGCCTAGAATAAGATTTATATCTTATAAGAGGCTTAGACTAAGACAAAGGAAAGGTGGCGTTGGGTGGCGTACTACCATTCCCCGAACCGAACACACAAAGATATTTTTCAACTGCACAACATCCAACCCCTAAAGGTGACGTGAGCCCAACCTTTCATATTTCTGAACATCCGGAGATGTATGAAAGACCCTACACGTTTAGATGCAAAGCGTGGATCTCACTCTGCAGATGAAAGTTCATCCATACTGTTCTATCGGTTTCCGAATGATACAATGCTTGAATAAAATTTCGCGAACCACATGTTATGACAGTGAATATTCTAAATACTAGCCATGCAATTAATTTTGCTAATTTTTGTTTAAAAATCAAAAATTTAGGGTTTATCTTATTCGAAATGGTACCAATCACAATATATGTATTATATTTAGGTGGCCCACATAAATTTACAACAAGATATCATACGGGCACGTTGATCTTTAAGTTCGAGAACTACCGGGTTTAAACCTAATTATCAGCCAATTCCTGCGCAATTCCTAGCGCAAACTAATATTTTCCTTTTAAGATGTCTTTTTGCTGTCCGGTGTGGCCATTTTACCACACGTATCACAAAAGTATTACTATTTTGAAACTACATTAACATTTGTAATTATAAAGTGATCGTCAATGCAATATAGGTAGCTATGTAATTATTCACAATGATACCTGTCTAGACAAAATACGTAACGTTGTTACTACGTCATGTAATTTGAGTATTGTATACATACCACTGTTGTGTTAGTATCTGTGCAATTAGTATTATGACCATTTCATCTAGTGATAGTGATAATAATGGTATATTTACGCATGATCTGCTCCAAAACATTGAAATTTGACCGTCTTTAACTATAATTACAATAGAACGATCTTTGCGTTTCTCTGTTTACTGGTTTCATTACAAAAAGCCTATATTTCGTTGGCTTGTTTTCTTGCTTTATCAGGTTGTAGCTTCATGAACTGGCTTGCTACAATCAATATTTCAAAATTCTATGTATATATAAATGGGTCCATAAAGCTGGCTCATATTTTGTTAATGTTCATGGCATCGAATATTTCTGAAATATAGCGAAGCGATTTAGGTCCTGCATGCTAAGTCGTATTTTCTGCCATTACATTTTCGTTCTGGCACTACGCTATTGCCACGGAATGAAATACTATGTTATGTTCTGTTATTAAAATGCATTGCTAACAGTCGATTTGTTCACGAAATATTAGTTGGACCAGCAGTTCTTGCGGAGTAATTGGCAATTTTATAGCAAAATGATGCCCTGACCTTATAATAAATGATTATCCATCATGGGTAGAAGACTTGTGAACCTTTAAAATGTCGTTCAATTTCGTAGACATTCACCACTTTACTGATTGAATATCTAATTATAAAAGGCATGTTTTAAAGCATGTCACGTTTTTGAGGGTCACTTGTATAAACTTATAATTGATTGTAATATATATATACTTGACACAGAATATTTATTATCTGATGGTTAATTATATATATCTTATTTTAACTAGCATATATCTACAGTGAAGGCTTAATTAATGTAACATTTATGCATCGGATGTAACTTTTTATATAAATATACTAGTTCCTAAACACGTTTCCTCTCAAAATACAGAATTTCAAGCTAATGTACCATTTTTTCTATAAATTTCTATTTATAATTCAAGCATTACCGAATATTAAATCCAAAAGCAAATAGAAATATATTAAGTTTTCTGGCAGATTCTAACGTGGTCACACTTAGAAACTAGTGGCGTTTTGGCGGGAGGGAACGCTCAAGTTTATTCCATTTGTCACGCGAAATTACATACAAAACAGATCAGACTCTTTTCACTTGAGCATAATGTGAACGCTCGTCTATTGAATTCAGTATAATCTGCAATACATTTAATTATCTATTTATCGTCTACCCCGTCATTTTGGGCGCCGAAGAATGGGTTATGTTTGTTTTGTAATTATAGGTTTTTGTTTGTTTTTGAAGCTCATTAATATTATCTACAACGTTCGCAGTTCATCAAAGAATAACGATACCAGTGTAAAATGTTCACGCATATAACGTATTTCATCGGCCTTGTCTAATTCCAACACGAACGAAATACGTGCATTTAATGTGGTTTTTAGATGTCCGCCCACTTGATGTACATTTCAGGAATGACATTCCTATATCAGAACTTAGATAAGATTGCTTTAATTAAGCCTAGACTCAATGCGAATACGTTGAAATAGCGCGGTATCAATTGACTGTCTTAATAAATCAATGTAAATATTTTTAAGGTTAATTTAAACAATGACATCAAAATGCGGCAGCTTAATCTGCATGCATGAGTATAAGCTATGTGCGTAGGACAACTACAATTTATATATTGATTAGTTATATTTATATAATTCTATATATATAAACCATGTAAAATCTCACTAACGGCTGAGTTTGTAGATCTGAGCGGGTTGTTAACAACCAAGTGATAACAATTGTGGCTACTTGTAAAAAATCGCATCAATTTTTTTGTTAGTATTATAAATGAGGTAATTTTTTAACACAGATATAGAACCCATGACCATAGATGACGAATTTTCCACTGGTCCGAGATTTTTGAAAATAGAAAGAAGATTCTTGGATTAAACTCTATTAATTATAGGAACTGCCGTCAGTCCGGGGCGTTGTTACGGTGAGGCCCGCGAGGTCTCTCCCTATCTTCCGCGTGCCCCCACTCTTCAAAATTTCATGGTTGGACTCCACCTACCGTGTAACAGTGGTTATGAGCATTGTCACAAACTGTGAACAATGGATAGGACAATATCTGTCAGCATGTGTAGCGACTGCACACAACCCCATGCGAATGTTGCATTACGAAACCATAAAAATATGACAGTTTTGAATAGATTGTTGAAACTATCATTATAATAATATGATCCAATGCCAGCGTTAGGACCCCTACCCCGCGACAGAACCTCACAGTTAACAGGCCCATCGCATTTTTTGAATTTATAATCACTTCGAGCAAATCCCGGTCTATATCTGTTTTTACACGTTCTATACAAGTTTACCATTTTCAACTCTCAGTCTATATATACGTGTTTTTTCTTTTCTGCTTTTTGAGTAGATTTTGCTGCAGCAAATACATGTGAACTCATGCCCAATGAAGACATTCAGATTAGCATAGTATTAATGACGTTCAAAGAAGGCCATTTTATGAGGTGGGCTTTCATTTCTCAGAATATTACCAGATGATACAACCCAGGGTTGCCCAATTTTGCACATTATGAACAAAATGGAGAACCCCCGCAGCTGAAATACGCATTTCTAAATCTAAAAATTGTCGAAATTTAGTTTCTTAATAAAAAGCTATAGAATAGCTGATAAAACTCTGATAAATTCTTCTCTGGTTTAAAACGATTTTTTGATGAAATTTTTGTCTTTCGGCTCAAATACGCATTTCTAAATCTAAAAATTGTCGAAATTTAGTTTTTTAATAGAAAGCTATAGAATAGCTGATAAATCTCTGATAAATTCTTCTCTGGTTTAAAACGATTTTTTGATGAAATTTTTGTAGACTTTTCATTTTGAAACCTTAAGAGGTGATAAAAACACTCCGGAAGTTTATAGAACCTATAAATTTAAAAATTTGTCAGTTTTGCAATGTTCAGTCTACCAGAAATATTCTTAAAGTTAGATTTGGCAGAAACTTGACAATTTCTAGATTTTGCAAAATACGGCTCATCCAGCTAGTTTCTAGCTGTTAGTCTTATAACCCAGCATTCACCGAGTTATTTGAAATTTAGAATTTCAAGCACCAAGTAGCTATCCAGGTGAATTGAGCCTCAGGAAATTTTAATTTTTCGGAGACAAATATTATCACCCCTTACTGTTATAAACTGAACCATCTATTTCATTATTTATTAAATTTTTTAGCATGGAAATAAAATTATAGAAAAACGTATAATTTTGTATTTTTATGTATGAATTGGTGGTTTATCTTAGGAAACATAAAATTTTATTATATGGATCAAGTCAGGTGTAGTAAAAACTTCGCGAGGTTTCAAAAGTCAGGCACGACCCATTTTGTGCCGTATAATTTATAAAATTACTAAATAATATACAGTAATGGTTTAGAAAGTCTGAACTGGAGACAAATTTAAGACTTAATTTATTATAACTCTTTGAAACATGTTTGGAAACTTATTTGACGATGATTTGTTTTTGACAAAAGCAGTTCCACCTACACGTCTGCTTGTTCTACCTCCGCTGGTCTGGCAATAATTACATTTGACATTTTTACAATTGATAGACAATGTTTATAATTTAGATTTTTTTCTGATAATGATCTCTAAAATTAACCACCACGGTCGTACACTCCGGAACTGTGGTTCGTTGTTTCTGGTTATGTCTACAATTCATTCAAGATATAAACCTTATTGGTCATAAACGTCACAATAGAGCTATTATCAGTTTTAAAGATTATTCAAGATAATTTTAGACTACAGTTTACAACGCACTGTTGATAAACGTTAAGTAACGAAAACATTTATAGTTTATTTTGCAGAACATCAAACAAAAGCAATTTATAGTGCACTAACGTTTATTTTAAGAAGGAAATCATTGATTTTATTACTGGTAGTTTTCAGCGTTTTAGTTCCAACAACTTTTCATGGATAAAGCTTCCCTGACATCTTGTTCATGTTTGACTGACTTTCGGTTCGATAATCCTAAAAATTTGAATAAAATAATCAAATTTTGCACCTATTTTAAAACAGCGTTTAAATTTACAATTATTTTCTAACCAGCACTTAAACTAAAAAAGTACAAACAAATAAAACTTTTTTAAAATTATAGGCTCCAGTTAGATTGAGACGCGTCAATCATTCTTATAGTTTATTTAGCTAAAATTCCTGCCGAATTCTACCAAGACAATGTTGTCAGAATGTAGAGCAGTGGAATAGTCTTTTCTGTTTGTAAACACTTCATATTTGCCAATATTTATCCAGATCGACAATTTGAAATTCCCCGATTTTCAATTAAATCAATTTATAAACCCATGCACTTATGCAATTATGGATACAAACGGCCCATATATTTAGTTATTTTGAATAATAATATCAATATGATCCACTGGCTATTATACAGATTTATGCAAATAATGACCTCACTTGGTGCTTCATGTCTATTCTACAAGTACTATTCATTGGTTTAACGTTTATGTAAAGCAGAGATTTAGTTTTGGTTAAAGTTTAGCCTACATCAGTATAACAATATTCGAGACAAATGGCCTTTGTAACGGAAATTTGCAAAACTGACATTTTTATAGTATCCTGCGTAGATTTTTTCCTTTTTAGATTTGTCCATATAGCATATTTGTCACTACAAAACTCATTGAGTTATTCAAAGTAGAACGTAGGGCTCTGGTCCAGTCGTCTTATTATAACGACCCGAAACAAACAGCGCTTGATAAGAAAAAAGAGATGCCTCTTGTCATAGACCAAGAATAATTAATGCATAGATATCTAAGGTTCGTCGGCTTACGAAGGTATATAATCTCGGGGGTGGGGGAAGCTAGATTCTCTGGAAATTGGTTGATTGAAAGGGTAATCAGGGGTAAATTTTGCTAATTTTTAAGATCTCAAAATTTTTCCGCAATTTTTGCCAATTTGCAATAAATGTTTCGTAATTTTCGGTGTGTTTTACCAAACTTACTCCATTTTTTGCCATTTGTCACCCTTTTTTGCAAATATTCGCTTTAGTTTTTTGAGCGTCGGCAGTGCGCGCCAGTGCGGAGGAGGGCAGAGAGGATCCGACCCCTTAGGTTAGCAGGCAATACCCTTGCCTATTGACACTTATGAATTGATGCCGTAAATAAGTATACATGTCATATATACACGTAGGCTACAGTTAGATTGCGCCCAATATGTCAGATGTCTCTCTTATATGTATTCTTTGGTTTCTTTGTAACCTCCACTGTCGATGCCACCTATTTTGCCAACAACAGGCACCGGTTTACGTTTTTATTGAATTAGGTAAATTATGGTTTGGTCGGGTAAATTTTAAACTATTACAATAACTCACAGCCTCATCCGGCTTTTCATATCACCGTAACGAAATTAACATTAATTTTTTATAATGTTTCGACAATTACAATATATTTTTCTACCTTAAACAACATAATATATTGTTCCTTCTGGTTTCCGACCTTGTATATATTCAATTTAGGTATAAAGATAAGTTGTTGTTTGCGTATCTCTATTAGTGTTTATATTACTAATCATTCCACTTCCTTTTCTTTCAATGTACAAAATATAGCTCAACGGGTGAGACGTTGAAGAGTATTCTTTGGAATAGCAGTATTATATACATGGTTTATTATATGGCTAGGATACTGGCCTCCACACACGGTGATACTGACATAGATGCAGTCAGTTGTTTACATCCATTGACATTGAAGATTTTGGAACATATTTAACCATGTATTCCAATAGAAAACTTTAATGGTTCAAAGACATGCTGCAATAGCATTAATAGCAACGATTCATGCTTATAAGTTATATAACGTTTTGTGTGTGTAATGTCGGGTAATGCTTTATGACTATGATGTGTCTATTAAGTGGATATATTAACGTTACCTTGCAGCAGTTTTGATTCAAAATTTTTTAAATTAGTGAACCGCTAAATATTTAAGAAATTTTTTAATGATTTACTAACTGTTTAAAAATGCATTCATAAACAAGTGAATTTAGTGGTTGAAATTTTGCGTTGTAAATTTAAAAATCGATATGAAACAGATACCAAAATATACGATAGATGCAATAGTACAAAATGAGTTAGAAAACTTAAGCTCATAATGAAATATGCATGTTCTCAAAAAACCACGCGTATCTTTGCTATCAATCGTAAAACATGTGCACCTGAGTGGGACATGGTGTGCCTCAGGAAATAAAATAATGACTTGACGCGCTAGTGAAATAAAACGCGAGTCGGCCAATCTTACAGTTTAGCTGGCGTTTTATATTAAGTATAAAATATGCAGGCCGCACTCCAGAGCTTAACAAAAATCTACATTAAGGTACTTTCAAAATAAATGAGTTTAAAAAGGGTTTATTTGAATTTAATAATCGAAAAAGTTCTAATATTATTGCAAAATGTAAATTTATTGCAGTCGCCAACTAACCGCAAGATTAATATGCAAGTTTCTAAACCTTAGTGGTAATAATTAATTATATATTGCAGTTTACCCAACCCCTGAGTATTTATTCGTTAGAAAAACATTTATTTGATTCGCAAAAGCTATTTAACAAACTATTAAGGGTACTCATGTATGTTTAGTATTCGTGCTAATATAGATAATGTTGCTTTACTTTAGGTATTAGCAACTGTTGATTGTAACGCTGCTGCGTGAATTCTTGACTAAGCTTTAGAACTGCTGAAGAAATCGTTATGACTTTTTCAAGGATTCAACATAATAATTTAAATGTACATAGAATATCATAAAACCTTAGATCCAAATGGCTTTTATAGAAGTGTAATAGTTTTGCGCACCGTATGCACGAAATTCTGGCAGCTATTATTGTCATTGCTACGTTTTAGCGGTTTGTGGTACTTAGTTCACAGTCTGTCGTTACCAATTTATTAAGTTTAGAATAACTGCAGCAGTGCTAACTACTTTAGGAAACGTACATCGTAATTCAAACAAAATGCAGTGTAATGCTGGAAACCTCATTGTGAACTTGGCCGAATCGTACAATTAATCCGGGTGTGATCTGTTCAACTTCCGGTCGGCACTTTCTGCATTTGATTAGTGTTTGTTCCAGCTTATATGAACACAATTATGAACCAGATTAAGAACTAATGAAACTTAAAACAAAACGTGTTGTTATAAAGTTGGTCCAATTAGTGTGATGTATATAAATGGCTGTTTTGCGAAAGAAACGTAACGTTTGTGAAATACATGTAGATAAATCTTTTGCGAATTATATTACATCAGGATAGATTTTTTCGTTTAGGCAATATGTTAAATCATGTAAAGATTCAAGAACCTGAATAGTTGTAGATGGTTTTGACATAAATTATTTTTGCTTGTGGCAGATAATTTTATTTGTTTCACAGAACGGGTGATCGAATCCTTGACGATGGCTTTTATCACATCACAGAATTTTGATAGTAATCATCAGAGATGGAAATGGGTCACTGGGTCAAATGAGTCACTATTTTGGCTAGGACACTGGGTCAGTCGGGAAATGGGTCAGTTTCTTTGTCTGGGTGATGCTATAATATGCATACACAGCCGCACGTAGCAGATCCCTTTTCTGGGCGCAGCTACAATAGCCGACATAGCGTTTAACTCAGCCGTACGTAGCAGTTCCTTGACAGGGCGCTGTTACGATAGCAGATGCATTAAATAGTCGTGCATAGTATTTACCTTGGCTGGGCTCAGTTCCGATAGCCGACGTAGTAATGCAAAACAGCTGCACTTGACAGATCTCTTGACTGGGCGCTATTACAGTATCCGACGTAACATTACACAGCCATACACAACTAAAACCGCATCGTAACTATAAAGATTTGCTTAATTTCAATATTTTGGTAATTTAAATGCTGCTAGTTACTGTCTCTGACACGATTTCACAGAATCGTTCTAAAGATTCTGAATTTAACGCTTTTATGGTCGAGCCCCGCATATGTCTGAGTAGGCAGTAGGGCGGCGGCTGTGAGTGGATCACATCCTCGTGGTACAGCCTGGCCAGCGCTACGTCGCTGGCAAAGAATACACATGTATGTGGCAGAAAACTAGGGTATACATGGTGCCATTTGTTTTCAAAAAAGTGGAAATCGCGTAAGCGCGAGATGTCATATTGCGCACTTTGCTTTCCGTAATTTCAGAGTGAACATGACAAAACACTGGGTCAGTAGGGGAACTGGGTCACAGCTTCCGTGGGTCACAGGGTTACCGGGTCATGAGACAGTGACCCAGTTCTATCTCTGGTAATCGCACTGGGCGATAATTTAGTGGATCCGGTGAATCTCGTTTTTCGAAAATTGCTACCACGTCGGAGTATAACCATGTGATCAGAAGAACACCAATAATAAAGGGTTGTTCGAAAAAATGGACAAGCGAAAAACATCTTGAGACGCGTATCACTTTTGAAAATGCTGTGAAAAGCGTTTAGTGAATGGCTGAGTTTTGTTTTTAGGGTTGGCTTTAGATAATATAGCCACTAGAGGAAATGCTTTTTGATATCAATTCGGCGATAGTTTCAGGTCGATTATATTTATTATGTGAAACATTTGAAGGTTCGTCAGACCATGTTTGTAAGAGCAGTTTGTGGAGCGTCGATTTGGCTCCACCTAAACGTTAAGTAAAACAGTTTTACTCTAAACACAACTATTTATGGCAAAACTGTCGTAAGAAGCGATAACGCTTTTAGACTACTGAAGACAAGTGAGCTGATGAACTGACTAAGCAGTTTATATTGACAAAAAGAGTCCATTATGCAAACAAGATTTCTTTCTAACTCGCATAAATAACATCAACTCCAGCCACTACAACATACCCTTCGCTAGATGCTGAGCCGATGTATTGAAGACCCGGATATTTGGTCGTTGATTGAAACGAACCAATTTGATAGGTCTGAGTCCACCAATCGCTTCTTTTGTCACATGCATGGCATGGTGATCGCCTGCGTGTCTGCTCGTCTAGTAGGCGTCGAAAGGATAGATGTCGCTGAATGGCACTAACGCTACCTTGTTCGTCGAGCAAAATTGGATCGCCGTTGTGTCGGTTGGTTGCTTTCGATGGGTAAGCGCTGTTTTCGCTGGATAAACCACGGTGGAAGTCCATATCGGATAACTAGGGAATTTCGCCATGACCATGTATCCGTGAGAATAGGGTTTTTGTCGTCAATCTTTGCGCGCTGAATTTGCATGTCTTTGTGCAGTTTGAATTGCTGCGTGTTTTCCATGTAGAACAGGAGTCTTCTAGAAACGCGGGGTTACATCGGTTAGTGGACACCTTATTTGTTACGTGGTCTTACGATTTTGATTGTGATAGTTTCATCATCTTTTGTGACGACTTTCTATAGACCTGAATACTGTTGCTTCTGTGAGCGATAGATATCGCTGCGAATCGATGCGTATTCCGACGAAATTAGGTCATTTGGGATGAATGATGCAGCTGAGGGTCCGCGAACAGGAGGTCGAAAATTGCTTTTTCTTGGAGAAAGCCAGACATAAATTGTGAATTCACATCGTTGACTTTCGGATCCGTTGATACGAAAAACAGATGAACCTCAACCCAGGGACTCAAGCGATTGATGACGTGACTAGGTATCGATAACTGTTTGGTAGCGGCAAATGCCCTACCATGTCGATGCGCACCATATGGAGACTTGACGTTGCGGACATTCATCCTACTCTCGATTTTGTGAGTCGGGTGATTTTTGATGTTTCACATTGTTCGCAGTGCTTGACCCATGTTGCTATGTGACGCTTGGTTCCATGCCAGATGAATCGTTCGGCCATCATCCGTTGTGAGGCTCTGACACCAGGATGTGACAGACCCTGGACCTTTTTGAACAGCTCCGTTCGCACTGACTTTGGAACACAGGGCATAGTTGCTCTTGGGAGGCGTCGTAGACAATTGTTGAGTCACCACACGGTAGTAAGTAAATAGGAACTGTTGTTTCGTAAAAGAGCTTATCAAGCGCTATATCACCAGCTTGCTCTTTGAGCATATAACGACCAAAGTGTAATGTTATTGCGGCTGTTTTTCACGATAAAGCGTCGGCAATGACTTGTCTAGACCAGAGATGTATTCGATTCGGCAGTTGAACTCCGCAATGTAAAAGTGCCACCGACTTTGTTACGGCGTAGAAGTTTTCATGGTGATCGCATGGACTAGCGGCTTGTGATCAGGTCTGATAACGAAATCGACGCCGATCTGCCACTAGAAGTGCTTGACCGCCAGCAAAATTGTCAATAATTCTCTTTCGCATGCGGATTTAGGTGATTCCGCAACGTTGAACTCGTGAGAGAAGAATACTAGCGGTTGTGATTTGCCGCCGCCGACTTGGTTGAGGACAACTCCAACTGCATGTGTTGTAGCATAGACTGAGTTCGAGCTTAACAGAATTGTTCGGAAACGCCAACACGCTTGATTTTAGAGCCGATTTCAATTTATCAAATATCTGTTTTGAAACGTCGTACCATTGAACAGCCACGTTGGAGTTGTCTTATGTGTTGCTGGCCAGCGAAATAAATGGCTTCGTTTTATCTGAAAAGTTGCGGATGAAATATGTGATAGAATTCTACGGTTCCAAAAAATCGTCGGAGTTCTTTCACCGTTGTCAGCAGCGAAAAGCTATCAATTGCTGCAACTTTGTCCACTAACGGTGTGAGACCAGCTTTGGATATGCCTACATCGATAAATTTAACAGATGGCTTAAAAAATTTGGACTTTGTGCGCTTAAGTTGAATGTTGAATCGTTGAAATCTTTTAGCGCACCCCTTGACGATGCCGAGAATTTTGTTGCTTCGTTATTCTCGTCTCAGCGACACAGTTGATGTAGCCTTTCGCGAAAGGTAAATCTTGCAACGCAATGTAAAATTAAACGTTGAAACTTTTGTGAGGTGTTTTATAAGCTGAATGCCATTCGACGTAAGACGAATAGCTCGAACGCTCTTGTGAAAGCTGTTTTCTACTGATCTCGGTTGCACACCGGGAAGTAATTGAACGCAATGGCTAAGTGGAGCTTCGAAAATATATTGCACCCGTAGAAGTTGTTCGTCAAATGCTGGACATCGGATAAAGATCAGAAATTTTTCCCATGTTGAACTGTCTGTAGTCGCCACGTGGCCTCCATAGATGGACGGGATCGGACTTGGGAGACATGTCAAGAGGAGGTGCCTATGGTGATTCGCCTCGATGCACGACACCTTGTGATTATAACTGCTTGAATGTCTCTTTCGACACACGCAATTTGTCGCCTAATGCATCATTTACCTTAAGATGTGTGCACCTAGGGCCTAATTCTGTCACAGATACAATTCCAATTTGTGATATAAAGGCACAGCCACATCCGGCCCTTCATAAATAAAATAAATAGCTAAGGTATGCCAGTATGTTTGTATGAGCCGGGAGCATCTGTCTTATGTTTTGATATCCGGGACGGACTACAGAAAAAATATTTATTACATTCAGTTTAATAGATTGTGTTAGAGGGAAAATATTTACCTCTTAGCCCAAAAAGGAAAGATTGTAGTAATTGTAGTAAGACGCATTAATTCATGTAAAATATATATTCAAATATCGTTATTATCAAGATTTTTGTTTAAGTGCATTTTACAACCCAACCCAGTAATGCAGGTTTCACAGAATAATGTGTGCAAAAAGTGGGCAGTTTTGTCTTTAACAGCCGTGTGCAAGAAAGTAAATCGGTAATAGATGGTTATATGATATTTTAGTTTCATGTTAACGCCTGCTAGAGACTTTCGTCTTTAATGACTGCTTGTTTGATATTTAAATCTCTAACAGATAGCTGTAAGTGATTGTGGTCTTATATAAATAGCCAATAAATACGACAATCTGTAACAGCTAGCTGTTAGAGACTAAAATCTCTTGCAGCTAGCCATAACAGATTATTATCTCTAATGGCTAGCTGTTAGAAAGTTTTGACTCTTACAGCCAGTTATAAAATACAGAACTGTCTAATAGCTATCCATTAGAATTTTAAATATCTAACGGTTGGCTTTAAGAGATTTTTGTATGTTACAGCTGGCTGCAGCAGCGACAAAAATTTCTAAGAGCTAGTCATTACAGCGAGCAACTGCTTTTTAAACTAAAATCAAACGTTTTAAAAAATAGTCAACATTGCAATAATAGTGTAAATTTCTTGTTGGGTTGAACGATAGACTTTAGGGTTATTTAAATGTTAAGATGCTCGTGGTGAGATTGATGCTAATATTATTTGTAACAAAGTAATATTACCATTTCATTAAAGCGGCCAGACAAGAATGCATAACAACTGATTACAAAATAATAAAATTGATCGTAGTACCCTAATTTTGACAGTTATGTTTTAATGAAAAAATAATAAAGTAAAAAAGAATATTCTTTGAACGGTTGAAAGTTAATCGTTAAATTTGCCGCAGTATATCACAACAATTAAAGATATTTGGTCGCTAGGCCAGTAGCCGGCTGTTGGATCTACTCGCTAGCCCAAACTTTTACAGTCCAGCTGACGACTGAAGATTCCGCTTCAAAGCATGCCCCTGCCCAACACTGCTGCTAAGTATCAGTATGGGGTACAGTGAATATGCGGAGCGAGCGTAGCGCGTCGGATGTAGGGGTTAGTTGTGCAAATGTTTTGTCCGTCTGTATACTGCGTCACTGGATTGTCGGACTTACACAATTTTCTATTAGACACGTAACAGAATATAACTGCGCACATAACTTTCTAGTTGTGCTGCTGCAATGACTTCGTGTCCAAATTTTCGCAAAGGCTACACGAACTGAAATGTGCGATTTTGACCATTTGCGGTCCACTGACGTTTTAAATAATATAGCTTGTTGAGGGCATCAATGTGAAAAGCGGGGTAGCAATAAAATCTCTCATCGCAGAATCCCTTTAAAGATACTACAGTTATTTTATGTAACATATTGTCAAAACCGCTGTCTTTAGCTATGAGTCAAAGTTTAGAATACACCACAAAAATGAAATTTCAAAATTTTGGACTAAGCCTTTTCGGCATGTTGTAAATGATCACCATATGTGGTCATATAAAACTCTTTCAATGCCTTTTGTTAGGTTAAGCTTACGCTTTTGAAATTTTAGATTAAAAAAAATTTTGTAGACTTAATTAAAAAGTAATTTGACTGCTGACCTATCGCCAGTCATTACAATACATTTCTCAGTAACTATAATTGCACAATTTAAGCGAATATATGCTATAGTCAAATATATGACATCTACGCAAATAATTAAGTGATAACGAATATTTATACAACAAATAAACTTAATTAAAATTGTGTAATGCGCCGCCGAAATGACATAATGCGTGTTCGAGTCACGCAGTGTCGACCTATAAACAACAAACAAACCGCAAACTAGAGATGGATGTTTATTTAGCGGTATATATTAGAGAAAGAACAATAAAATTCAATGTCCACTGTGTCCTCAACAGTACAATCACATTTTTCGATGATTGCGCGATACCGAGATAAACTGACTTTTAGAGAAGACTCTGGCAATAACTACTAAAATTAAAGATGAACAGTTGTGAATATAGAAGAATCCATGAAATAATTTGTCACTCTAAACGTGTAAACTGTAATAGCATATGCCAATAAAAGTAAAATTTAATAATCCGCGTTTTATAACTTAAGCTGATGAAAAAAGTTAGGGAAAAAATTAGTTAATTTTTAAGCGTTCAAAATATATTTTATTGTTTTCGTAGTTGACAATAGTATTTGACGTACCGTTGCTCAAAAATATTAAGCTTAGCTGGACGCCGTATATTTGCGAAAATGTTGCTTTGTTCATATCTATAAAAGACGCATATAGAGGATGACGAGGTTTGCAAAGTTACCTGTACCGAGCCGAACCGTCGCAATCGAGATGATAAAGCTTTTCCGTTAGCTCCCCACCCAGCACCAATTTTGAACGTATCCAAAACAGAGCGCGGAGATTGTAATGGAGGCTCAGAAGTCTATAGTGACCATATTCCTGGGAAATAGTATAGATAGTTTCTCGCTAGTAACGGATTCTTTCGGTGTTCGAAATTTGTCCCTAATATTTACTGTCGCACAATGGCTAGCTGTTGGAAGCTAGTTATAGATTGTTTCTAATGGCTATCTGTTTGAAAGTTTTGTCTCTTGAAAGCCTGCTGTAACATACAAAAATCTCTTACAGCCAAGTGTTAGATATTTGAAATTCCAATGGATAGCCATTAGAGTCGTTTGTATTTTATAACTGGCTGTAAGGGATAAAAGTTTCTAACAGCTAACCATTACAGACAATTATCTGCTATGGCTAGCTGTAAGAGACTGTAGTCTCCAACGGCTAGCTGTAAAAGATTTTAGTCTCTAACGGCTAGCTTTTAGAGATTTTTGTATTTTTTGGCTATTTATATAAGACAAAAGTCTTTTACAGCTACCTGTTAGACATACAATTAGCAAGCAAGCAGGCATTAAAGATAACATCTCTACCAGCCGTTTGCAACAAGCTAAAATATCATATAACCATCTATTAGAGATTTTAGTTTCTTGCAAACGGCTGTTAAAGACAAAACTGCCCAGTTTGTGCACTTATGATCCTGTGGAACCTGCATAGCTATGTAAAACACGCTCTTTCATATATAAAAATTACGCTATTTTAACTGGAAGGATTTTTAGGAATACATGATCACATGTGTCACCAATTTCCATTTTTTCATGATGTTCCATTGTCTTCATATATTTTTTGCTTTTAGAGCCAATTCCGACCCTTCTGAGAGACAATTCATCAGTCTCGATTTACAATTAGCTAATATATTTTAGGGTCTCGCTCGGCCCAAAAGTGTCACACTGGCTATAATCGCGGCTACTCAAGCATGGCTTTAGAGCCGCAGCAGATTGTGACAAAATCCAGTCCTGCCGCACATATCTTAAAGTAAATAATGCATAATAACCATCATGGTCGTACGAAACACTATTGAACTGTTGTTTGGATGTAATGCTGCACCGGGTGTATAACATTATCGCTTGAATCGATTGGTTTGAAAACAGATTCAAAATTTTTGAGTAAATTTAATAAACGTTTGCTGACAGATTGGATAACTGATTTCGACCACTGGCTGGTAATCATAGCTGTTGATCGCTGTGAATATGGTTGTTCATTACCACAGGACGCAAAGTGTTTATTGTCTCTGGTTATCCAAATCAAGCCGTTATTTAGATAATCTATAGCCAAAGCTTTTTTGTTAAAAGAGTCATATCCTAGGATCGGCATTAAAACATCCGCGGTATAGAATACCAAATTGCACCGTTGCCGTACGAGAATGGAAGAGAGCTGCAAACGGAACCGCTATCAACCAAGAATCGCCCGAGGCCAGGAGCGGTGATGAAGAATGAGTTTACTCCGTCTGGCGCCACCTTAGAGACGGAGTTTCGCCATTTCCCAACTAACCGTATGTCCAAATGCATGGTTCCTAGCATTTTCGCGCATTTCGACCAAACTTAATGTGATAATAACGCAACCGATTATTGCTTCCATGGCACGTAACATCGAGAGTGTGGCCGGCTATTCTAACGTTCGTACCGGTTATATAGCCGATTCGGTCACGGTTTTTGAGCAGTCTTGAGCTTTACCAACATGTATTTCAACTCGGATATCTGCTATTCAAAGTTTCACCATTTTGGATGCTTGAACTGGCTGCATCGTGATCTGTTGAACATGCGAATCCATTAGCATCAGCTCTACCATTTTGTCTACAATTGTTGCTTCCCAAATGAAACGTTGTCGAGCGGCACCAGAACAATTCGGAATGATTCGGGAAAAGTTTCGTTGAACCACAATCGAATTAAAGTTGGGACTCTTTGGAGCTAACCGTTGTAAACGTCTAACATCTTTCGATGGTTTTCCATCACCGAGTTCTTGCGTGTCACTGAGTTTGAAAAGCTGGATATCCTAGCTTTCGCTTAGATGTATGACGACTGGTGGTTTAATTGGTCTGTAAGTGTCGGGTGCCTTAGTTCTGCTGTTATTCTGGTGATGAGCTTCGGTAAGGCGCGAAAAAGGCAACGCTTTTTAATATCAAATAGAGTCTGATCCAACAGCCACTCGACCAGGTCAAACCATCCACGAACATCGTTTTCGAAGAAATCAGGTGATCGATTTCCATGTCTGCTTGGCCGAAGCTAGTGCGTTTGTTGAATGTTGTATTTGTTCGAGACCCAATTTGACAGCTTTTTTGTTCTCCTGCTCGAAGGCCTCGATAACTACGAGCTTTGTTGGCGGCATTGCAAATTCGTCCTTATCATCGTTGCGCAGTGCAATATTAGTTCGAGTACGTGTTTCGATATAATATTGAAATTAACAGGTCCTGGATTGAGTTCGACGTCCCCAGCAACAATAAGAAAGGGTCGGACGCACGTCGCTTGCACCACCGCAGATCGTTCGACCATAAAGCACATATGGTGTTGTCATCGCGAGTTTAGCGACCAGTTGCGGGGTCATTGAATAAGGCTCGACATACTGGTTGAGTGAGCTGCAGTACGGCTGCGTGCTAAATCACTGAATCAACCACAGCGATAAATGACTCGTTTGATCGATCGTACTGTTTTAGACTCCGTAGTGGAAATGGTCGGCAGAATTCGTTGATCGTACGCGTGTCGTTGTTTTCGCCAATTGGTCCATTTGAGCTGCTGATGAACCAACGTATGCCCATTGTACTCGTTGCCCGCTTGGAAACATGAATTAACCTGGGAATACCAGGTATTGGTTATAAGAGAATTTGAGATTCGTATACATCGGACGCTGATTGTCAATTTACCAATTTGGGTTATTTACCATATTGACGATGACACCAATGAGTGCGGTTCGATTGCACGCCATAACCAGCGCAAGCAAAGATTAAAATCGATTGGGATTAATCGTTATCGTACCTTGAGTAATAGACGTTGTTGATTCAACGTCATAGTGGCCAACCCCTTGCGTGTTAGAAGAAATTATCAATCAATCAATAACCAAAGTTTTCATTAATTTTTTCGAAATCTTCAATCAGTCAGGCTTCATTCCTCCAGCCATCGCGTTCAATTATTTGTTCCTAACGGACAGGTCAGATGACGTCGGTTTGTATTGTTGTAAATCATGTCGGGTTCACCATTTGTAGAGCTTCTGTTTGGCTCCACCATAATTTTGTAAAACAGTTTTACTATAAACACGACAATTACCGGCAAGCTGTCGCAAGAAGCGACAACGCTTCGCGACGACTAAAGATAACTGAACATATGAACTGACCGAGTCAGTTTATATCGACAAAACGAGTCCACTATGCAAATGAGATTAATTCTTAATTTACATAACTAAGACGAGTTCTTGTTTGACAGAGAAAGCCACGTTTCGAGGATTTGGAGCCGAGGTTTTAATTTTTATTGCGTTAAATTGGCAGCCTGAACATTTGATCTGGACAGAGTTGCTGTTATGAATGTCGCGAATATTCACAGGTAAAGGTTAGTACAAATATATAATAGGACCAGTTCTGGCCCTAAGGGATCCCAGCTGCACCACCATTTTCCTTGGTGTGGTGCCCGGACAACCCCGGCTTCCACGACTCCCCGGTGAACTGCTAGCTGACCTAAAGGAATCGCTTAGCTTAGCAGGCTGCCGGCGGGTTAACCAGGGTGTTCGGCCTCGCCCCTATACTGGCTCACGTATCCAGTGATATGAAGGTCCCCTGAGGGAGGGTCAACCCCTAAGCCTTCTCACAGGTAATAAGGCTGACCCACCTTTCCCTCACTTTAGTTAAGGGTTTGTTAGCCTACCTTGGATATTCACTTATGAATTGCAACCTTAGGGCTCCCCGGAGTACTGATCCCCGAGACCTTAAGGGTAGTATAAGTAGTTTGCCGAAGACATAGGGCCGAAACCGGTCCACCGGTTTCCGTAACGATTTCTCAGGTGGCCCCTCGAGTAAAGCTTGATCAGTTCTAAGATTCCCAGAGCGACCTGGTTACGATTTCTAATATATCATTATCGTTTTGATCCTATATTGTATTATGGTTTTAATCCTGGAGAATTTGAGTTATCCTGTGCGTTGGAAATTTTAATCCTAAATTTCTGAGGTGTTAATTCAACGAAAAGTATCGCTTACGTACAACAATTAACATTCTAACACTTTATTGAGTTACCTGCATTTTTATTGCACTCAAACAAACAGTTAAGGTATATGAGTATGTACAACAAGATTACGTGGGTGCCTCGCAGGATACCCTATACTATTCGACCGGTGATGTGAATTCCTATCAGCGCAGCCCTACGGTATGGAACGTGAAAAATCAGCTAGGCGTGCACACACAATTTTATACCCCTAGGCACATGTATGGACCCCTTGACAGTATACTCAGGATCATTTCTTTACTAGTCACTTATTAACACTGCTGTTGAAAACGCACACTAGGCCACCGTATTCAAAACATGCTTGTGATAAACTCCTTTTTCTATGCTCCTTTGGAGTCGTTTCACTACGTCTGGATGTCAGCTGCGGACCACTTGCAATAACAGTTTATAATCAAAAATGTGCTAGCGCCAGGGTCGGATGGCAAACGCGGGTCTTTGTCAAAAAAGGGGAGGTACTGTCGCGACTTCCGAGTGTAGAGCAATTTGTTTGTCTCCCTAGAATTTTGGGACTTGTGGTTTGACATAAAAACGGATTGATATAACGAGGACCCGGGGTGAGGGTCCGCGCCTATGAATTTTGTTTAAAAGAAAAGCTTGGAGAGATAATTGCTCTGTATCCTCCTCAGGGCAGTAGCTCGACTAAGGGGTGCGGTCCCGAACAATTTTAACTAAATTCAAGTCAAACGACCGTCGCAGCTGACTCCACCGCGCTCACTAGATTAGTCGCTAACTTCTCCGAGCGCTTTTATCTCAAGTGTGGGCCCGCAGGCATTTGCAAGCACCAGTCCAGTGCGATAGCTGCCGCGCCTCTCAGCCAGAAATAATCCGATTCGAACGCAAAAAGGACCTATGAAAATTTACGCTTGAGACACTTCGGAAACCCCCGTTTCGTGAAGGCCGTGAAAACGCGAGAACATTGAAAAAACAGGGGAACATAACGCACGAAAGGTTATGACACGTCACTCCCTTTAAAGCAGCCGCATCGACCCAAAGATTGTTATTGATTGTTAAAAATCGTGACGGAGTGCTCTACCGTGTCCTCACGGCCTGAGACCCGTCAGGTTTTGAGGTTAACAAGTTGATTTTATTGGATACAAACAAATGCTCCGGGCTAGAGCTCAAATTTCGAGGCTGACGTCGGGGGTTCCGTTCTTTAAATCTTTTGTATAACCTCATGCCCTCTGTGCAAATGACTACGTCCGTCTTAAGCCGGATGCTCCTTCTGTTCCCAAGCAATTGGGTCTTTCATTCGTGTGACCTGAAGCCGTCCGCGTTTACTATCCTACAATGTAACTTAAATTGATGCTACCAGCTTAAAGCGTGCGCGGGAACACGAATCGAAGCAGGGCCTAGTAGTTTTATAGGCTGTTCGAATTTCTGGGGGACCTAAACGTGCCAATTTGCGGCGGGACCCTAAACCATTTAATGTGAATCAGAAAAGTCTCCTACCGTGTCCACGCGGCATGGAGGACCGGTTCTGGAACGAATTGTCAGTTGCATGGTAAATGAAAAACTCAGGGACCAAAGGCTCTGAATTTTAAAAGGGAGCCTAGCACTGATTCTTACTTATGCTCAATTATTGTATGCACTAGCGATTGCCTCCAGGTCAATACGCCGCTTTGAGCATCTTACCCTCCCGCGTCCCTATGTCCTTCCCCCTTCCCGTGTGTATTTTACTCCCCTACTCCCATTCACATCACTTTTAATAATTTCTTTCGCCCCCCGGGTCCAGAAAACAAAAATTGCGACCCGGCGAGCGGGGAACCAGTCGAGATGCGAAAAAAACTTTTGTAATCAATTTTGACGCGATCTCTTTCGTTTTTTGTCGGGGCTCGCACTTACGGATGCGCGGAACATCCGTCGGACGCTCCAGCACCCGCAAGGGCAGCCCTTACTGATAAAATTTGAGAATAAACGAAAGATCACCAGGAGGAGCTCTGCACTGCGTCTACGCAGGGAGAGGCCACCTGGGAAAAGTTTGGAAACGAAAGAAGACCAAAACCGAAAAGAAAAGCAAGAAAACTGTAAGCCGATCGCATTAAAACGGCGACAACCGCCAAACAGAAAAACCCGTCACTCTGTGGGCGTCAAGTCTCGACTGGTCCCGACACTGCGTCGGGCCTTTCCTTTTTATATCCCTCTCTCTGTACCCTGCTTTTTTCTTGTTGCTTGCCCGGGTCCTAACGTCTTGCACGAGAACTGGTACCAAATAAGATTGCAGACTTCTGAAATCAATAGTATACACATATGTAATGGCAACATAAATTCAAACCATCGAATTCAACCTGCACAAAACAACGGCCCGCTAGAGTGCTGGTCACTGTAAAACAAACTGCCGATGCTCATGGTATAAGTTGCTCGTACATAAACAATCGCAGTTGTCGGTCGACAAGACAATAAAGTGAAACAGCTAAAGGTTCCATTAACAATACATCGAGCTGGCTAAAAGATGCGGAGGGGCACGAGCAGCAGAAAGACTAAACCTCGCGCTGGTTGGCGCGGCGATTTTCCAAGAGGAAAAATATATGAGCGCTCGGGGCGCTAAGATTTTATAAGGTTGTGAACATGGTTTAGGCAACTGTAAGCCAAAGGATGGCAGTAGGTGGCCGGGGAGGGGTCAGATCCATGCCCTGGTGGGTCGCCTACAGATGAAAATGGAAATTTAAATGTAAACTAAATAGTTGGCCTGTTAGAGGCGGGTTTGTGTGCTAAAATTAACAAAATTTGGTGTCCCACGTGGGTTATTGGGACCTGCGCGGACCGCTGGGGCTAAGCAGCCCCGGTTTTCGTAGAGATAGTTAGTATTAGATACCCTGGGCGTGTAGAGCTTAAAAGCCCGGCAAGTTTTGGTTAAATTAGTTGTGCTTTTAAGCTTTGAAAATTGGGTGTTTAAATGCCTACTTAGCGGTCCCTAAGTATTTACGGATGATGAATAAGTTGACCCGAATGAGAAATTTTGAAGCCTTAGTGGGCCCCAATGACGATGTTATAGTCCTACTTTACCTGAACTTTAAGAAAAATCCAAAATTCCTAAATTTTAAAAGCCCTTATAAAATGATGTTACTTTCGGATTCGGCCAATTTTCTTTCACTTTTAGATGTCCCGTAATACTACAAGCATGGTATGTGTGATAGGTTACATTTATTCTGCATGCCAGGAGGGGTCTCCGAGATCCGAATTGCAACAAAACTTCCCGTTTGAATTTCGATTAAGATTCCGCACAATATCCCGACTCATCCTGACACGCAGTACGATATACTTTTGCGGTATTAAAAATCTTTTATGCACACATCGATTATCATTACAACGATATTAGGCATACGCACCGGGATCAACCCACGGGCATCGAATCAATGAACCAGAAAATGAGGTCGTGGAACCATTGCCTATTGTCCCTGACCCATCCGAGTGCGCAGCCGTTTTTCCACCACACATTATCATAATATATATATGAATCAATGCAACGTCGTTTCGGGCCGACCGGATACCTGCGATTTAAGTCACCAATTTGTTATTTCCCATGCGAAAAGGATCATGCCCGCGCGTGCCAGGCCGGTGGAGCGTGATTACAGTAATAATTACAAGTTATTATAACAACTGTAATATGTATTGTTTATTGACATCAAACATATATATTGCACACTGATCGGATCACGCTCCACCAGTATCCGATCCCCCATTGAGTTGTGAATCTGTTGCTTAAATCCCTAAATTTTAGGTATTTTCCATTTTAGATATTCGTTAAGAGACCCTTGAAAATCTCGGGCTGTTACAATATACTGAACCACTAAGCCGTCATAGGCAAGACAACCAAACGGATGATCCGTCGGGAAGGCACTCGCCACCTTTTTGAATTTGGCGAAGCTAGCTGTCAGTACTTTTGTGTTTTTATTGGAATTCAGCGTCGTAAGCATTGCGTCATTTGAAGTGGCAGTTGATCAGCGATTCCCGCTCGATTTCCTGGCGGTGCGGACCTGCGATTTTATCTTGTATTTTCGAATTTGCTTTTTACATAATTCTCAAACTTCAATATTATACAGAATCTTATTATTGCACTGTTTTACGACCTCTAGGAAACATCCATTGTCCTTCAACCTGAAGTAAGCACTCAGCAGGAATAGTTCCACTGAATAAGATTGGGCTAATGCCATCATGTGCTTTAGTCTGTTCATATAGAATTGATTTTGCAACGGAAGATGACGGAAATCGTACATTTAAGAGACAAGGCCAATGTGTCCCATTTTGAGTCCGTGCCATGTTTCCCATTCGAAGACTTCGGTAACACACGCATATCTGTCCATTGCTTTGCAGATTTAGATCGCGTCAGCCAAATTGATGGCAATTTCTGGCACATCACGGATGATAATAGGTATTTCGGTTAATAGGTATAGATAATTCGGTTGGGATTTGAGCGTTGACCACTTTGCCGCGTGATGTGATATATAATGCCGAAGCGTGCTACCGGTTGCCAGCATGGGTAGTGGCCGCTGATTAACAGAAAAATTGACTACGGCTGGATGTGATTGCAAAAGCTAAAGTGACAATGTGATGTTCGAAATGATCTACTTTGTCTAAAGCCACACTTTGATTCGATAGGTATTGGCTTATTTTTCCGACGGGTACGACGACAGGTGGAGCAAGCTATATTTGTGGCGTTGTTGCCATGCAACATTGGCACTGTTCTTGACTAAACACCGGCGCAAGTGAAGTGGATCCACATATTGCAGTAGTCACATACGAAGCAAGGTATGCGGCATAAGGTGGGCACTCGGAACAAAGATATGAATTTTGTCGGCTGTAAATTGAGGCTGTTTTGACAATGTTGGCAGTTATAATACTGCTTATTTTTACCAAATTTAGATTAACCAATTCACACTCTCAAGCAATCCTAGGAAATTTTCAGTGTGAAGATCTTTACTAACTAACTTAAATTCCATATATTAGCAGTTCAGTAAAAATCGATAAGTCAAAATGCAAGCCATTATGACTGAAAACTGCTGTTAAATAACATCTTCAGCCCGTCAGTTCGAACAATGACTACTTTTATTACATTAACATTGCGAATTTACAACAATTATCTTCATTTTACACAACTTTTGCTTTCTAACAATTAATAAATTTGTGTTTGCATAGTTTGTTTTTAAATGTTTCAAAGCATTTTAAAACAATTCATACAATTTTGGAATAACTAATCCATATTTTCGAACAGTTACAGTACTTGCCAAAAATGACTGTCCCTCGCTCGACACTCGCTCGGACTCCATCAAGACATGCTCGAAATAAATTTATTATAAAAATAGAATTTATTATCAATTCACATAGTTTGGAAAACTTGAGCTAGCCGCTCGCTCACGATACGCTCGTTACTCGCTCGAACTCGCTCACTCGAACTGCGACAATCATTTTTGACGTGTACTGTAATATTTCAGCATGTGACTTCCAAATGTAACGAAGAACAATGGAACTTTAGGGTTTTATAGGGATTTAAAATACTCTGGACTTTTGGGGATGTCCGACTGTCGTTACGGAAAAAAACGATGAACCCTGATCTCTAATTCAATGTGCAGTTTAAATCAAGTAGATGCCCCAGATCACGTCTTATCACCTCAGATTCTCTTCTTAATGTGGCCTCTACGCTATAATACTATCAAATTGCGTGGCTATACTCAAATAAAAAATTATCTCTGAGTAATTATAGACAACCAAATATACGCGACTTCACACAATGAATGTCTCTGTGTATATATTGTGGCTCTCAAGAAACGCCTCAATAGTCGATGAACAAACAAGCGACATACACCACAGTCATGTATCGAACAAATGATGAACCGATCAACAATTCACAAAAAAATAATAAAATAATTCTGTTAAAACATCGCTAAAGCGAGCAAACGCTCATTATAAATGTTCATCATCATGCCGCAATGTCTCTCTTTACTTCTTCACACAATATCTTTGTGTCGCCTTAATTTCCACGATGCGCGTGACTATCCGCAATAATCGTAAAATAATAGGATTCTGAGATGCTGCTTGCGCGAGTGACCGATAAGCAAAAATGCGTCAGTGCCGTAATATAAATGAACTGAAGTCCAAACTCTTTAAGCTGCTAGCGACCCGAAGTAACTTGGTGATACCACCGCAACTTCCAACCCACGAATTTAATATCGACTTACGATAAACGCAGAAGTGTGCTAACGAAACGCACTATCAAAGAACAAACTAAACGATCACGCAATATCTAGTAACTTGAAAGTCGACGAACAACAAATGTGCCGCTCAAACTGACGAACTCTACGACTGACGAATGAGACAAGGATTTTCCAATAATTATGAACTTTAAATAAAATTAGATATCTCAAATGTGTTAAATGAACAATGTAATTTCCTTGGTAAACCACGCAATAATGGTAAATATTAGAGTTAATTGTTTCCGCTAATATTTAGACACGTAACTGCAAAAAAATTTCAAATATGACATATTAAACGGATATCGATGTAATAATATATCTAATATTTCGAAAACTTGGCGTATTGAAATACCGCAGCTGCATTTTATGTTACTGTTGAAGATATGGAAAATTTTTTAGATATTGTGGGCTGCGTTTTAACAGTTACGTTTGACAATATTGTAACAATTTGAAACACTTTAGCTGCATTGTAAATTTCACGTCAAAATATTGTCACTTTCGTATATAGCTATTCTTAGATATCTTCACCTGCATTTTAAGATTTTCGTTTGAAAATATTGCATAATTTGTTTGACATTTTAAGCTGAATTTTGAAAGTTACGTTTGGAAATTTGTAATCTACGTTAGGTATTTGCAGCTACATTTTAACTGAAATTTTGTAACATTCCTTAGAATAATGTGATGCCTTTTAAAAGTTACGTTTGAAAATATTGCAACATTTGTAACATATTAATTTCATCAGGGTTTTAAATGTTACATTTGAAAGTATTGTAATATTTCTTAGATATTTTCAACTGCGTTTTTGAGCTTAACTCTGAAAATATTGTAATATTTGTTAGATGTATTCAGCTGCACTATAAACATTATGTTGGAAAATTTTGTAACCTTTTGCAGTTATTTTCAACCGCATGTTATTAGTTTCGTCTGAAAACCTGTAACATGTCGTAGATATTTTCAACTCTGTAGTTAGAGTTGCGTTCGAAAATTCTGTAGCATTTCTTAGATATTTTAACTGTGTAAAGTTATGTTTGAAAATATTGTGACAGTTGTAAAAAAGCTTTCACATGTGTTTTCAAAGTTACGTTTGAAATATTGTAACATTTGTAAGGTAGTTTCAGCTTAATGTTATAAATTACGTATAGAACATGATATTTGTGAGATATTTTCAGCTGCGTTTTGACAGTTATGTTTGAAAATATTGTAACATGTGCTAAAAACTATCACATGTGTTTTCAAAGTTACATTTGAAATATTGTAACATTTGTAAGGAATTTCGGCTGATTATAAGTTAAGTATAAAACATGATATATGTGAGATATTTTCAGCTGCACACATTGCGTTTAGTCTGAATAGTGTAACATTCGTAATATTTATAAAATTAACATGTTTGTAATGCGACAAACTCATTTGCTACCCATGTTGCTTATCAGCCTTTTTGCTGTTCAATTTTCGGCAGCGTTCTTGCCGCTTCCTCCAGCTGGAGTCGTGCGTGAACAAATTGAATGGAATAAGTAAGACCGTACAATATTCTTTCAGTTCATGGCTGAATTAATCAAGCGATCAATTAATAAATCAATCAGTTGATCATCAATCAATCAGCCAATCAATTTATCGGTTAATACATACATAAATTTCTATGTTCATTTCCGAAAAATTTAAGCTTTACGCTTACGTACATATCTGGCTGCAAAGCGAAAAACTGCCACGAAAAAAATCGGTATAATTTCAAAAACCTATATACTTGGTTTCAAACCAGCGAAACAGCTGCATAGTATTAGAGCATGACAAGGGCCTATGAGTCAGCTCCAACGAAAGTTCGGAAAGAAAATAAACCGATATAACGACATACTTTGCAAAAACGAATAGCTAAAATAATATAAAAGCTGTTTGAACAATATAACCCGAGTACCATACTGTCTGTCGGCTAAAAACAAAAACAACAATAGACGACAGGCCCCAAATGACCAGGGCTTATGAGTCAGCCCCAACGAAAGTTTGGAAGAAAATAAACCGATATAACGACATACTTTGCAAAAACGAATAGCTAAAACATATAAAAGCTGTTTGGACAATATAACCCGAGTACCATACTGTCTGTTGGCTAAAAACAAAAACAACAATAGACGACAGGCCCCAAATGACCAGGACTTATGAGTCAGCCCCAACGAAAGTTTGGAAGAAAATAAACCGATATAACGACATACTTTGCAAAAACGAATAGCTAAAACAATATAAAAGCTGTTTGGACAATATAACCCGAGTACCATACTGTCTGTCGGCTAAAAACAAAAACAACAATAGACGACAGGCCCCAAATGACCAGGGCCTATGAGTCAGCTCCAACGAAAGTTTGGAAGAAAATAAACCGATACAACGACATACTTTGCAAAAACGAATAGCTAAAACAATATAAAAGCTGTTTGGACAATATAACCCGAGTGCCATACTGTCTGTCGGCTAAAAACAAAAACAATAATAGACGACAGCCCCCAGCATGACCAGGGCCTATGAGTCAGCTCCAACGAAAGTTTGAAAGAAAATAAACCGATATAACGACATACTTTGCAAAAACGAATAGCTAAAACAATATAAAAGCTGTTTGGACAATATAACCCGAGTGCCATACTGTCTGTCGGCTAAAAACAAAAACAATAATAGACGACAGCCCCCAGCATGACCAGGGCCTATGAGTCAGCTCCAACGAAAGTTTGGAAGAAAATAAACCGATATAACGACATACTTTGCAAAAACGAATAGCTAAAACAATATAAAAGCTGTTTGGACAATATAACCTGAGTGCCATACTGTCTGTCGGCTAAAAACAAAAACAATAATAGACGACAGCCCCCAGCATGACAAGGGCCTATGAGTCAGCTCCAACGAAAGTTTGGAAGAAAATAAACCGATATAACGACATACTTTGCAAAAACGAATAGCTAAAATAATATAAAAGCTGTTTGGACAATATAACCCGAGTACCATACTGTCTGTCGGCTAAAAACAAAAACAACAATAGACGACAGGCCCCAAATGACCAGGGCTTATGAGTCAGCCCCAACGAAAGTTTGGAAGAAAATAAACCGATATAACGACATACTTTGCAAAAACGAATAGCTAAAACATATAAAAGCTGTTTGAGCAATATAACCCGAGTACCATACTGTTTGTCGGCTAAAAACAAAAACAATAGACGACAGCCCCCAGAATGACCAAGGCCTATGAGTCAGCTGCAACGAAAGTTTGGAAGAAAATAAACCCATATAGCGACATACTTAGCAAAAACGAATAGTTAAAACAATATAAAGGCTGTTTGGACAATATAACCCGAGTACCATACTGTTTGTCGGCTAAAAACAAAAACAATAGACGACAGGCCCCAGAATCACCAGGGCCTATGAGTCAGCTCCAACGAAAGTTTGGAAGAAAATAAACCCATATAGCGACATACTTAGCAAAAACGAATAGTTAAAACAATATAAAAGCTGTTTGGACAATATAACCCGAGTACCATACTGTTTGTCGGCTAAAAACAAAAACAACAATAGACGACAGCCCCCAGCATGACCAGGGCCTATGAGTCAGCTCCAACGAAAGTTTGGAAGAATATAAACCCATATAGCGACATACTTAGCAAAACCAATATAAAAGCTGTTTGGACAATACAACCCGAGTGCCATACTGTCTGTCGGCTAGAAACAAAAACAACAATAGACGACAGCCCCCAGAATGACCAAGGCCTATGAGTCAGCTTCAACGAGAGTTTGAAAGTAAATAAACCGATATAACGACATACTTAGCAAAAACCAATATAAAAGCTGTTTGGACAATACAACCCCAGTGCCATACTATCTGTCGGCTAAAAACAAAAACAATAATAGACGACAGCCCCCAGCATGACCAAGGCCTATGAGTCAGCTCCAACGAAAGTTTGGAAGAAAATAAACCGATATAACGACATACTTTGCAAAAACAAAAACTTGACAGCAACTCCATACCAACACGCTACTGCTAGATGCCACGACAAGAAAAACAGTCACAATATTATATCCGTTCCGTTCTGAAACCTCTTGAATATTACTACACTTACTAGACACACAAGAATTTTCGATCGTGAATTATAGCAACCAAGGCAACATTGTTCTTAGTTGACTAATTCCTACGACGCTGTTTATGTCTTAAGCTTCTTCGAAAAAAGAAAACGATTGAGCTGACTAACTCACTGAACAACGGCAACAGTCAAAACACTTTATACAGACTCTAAATCAAATTAATATAAGAGAAAATAATGAATAATATTATATAATTATAAATCATTGTGTTTTCATAAAAAAAATTATAATAAATCTGTGACTGGCTAAATGAAAGAATACAATGTAAAAAACGCTTCCCCTAGCTGGCCACGCTGGGAATCCTGCAAAATTTAGCAAAATGATATCTTTGTGCCATATTCATTAGCAAAGCCAAAGATTTGAATCACCTGTTACAACCACAATTACGCGATCAAAAATCGAACGTAGTTGGTTCGCGTTCGAACTTTTTTTGGTTTAAAAAAGAGAATCGATCGTTTGCGATTAATTTAACGAAAATAAATAAAAAATTAAATTAATGGATCCAATTTCGTTGAAAAGAAGATGGTTCGATTTCGTCTGCACTCGATTTTTATGTGCAATTCTGTCTCTAACTATTGGATTCAGTTGAGCATTCGAATAAACCCACCTAAACTGAGGCATCACACGATCCAGCCTCAACTTATCAATATGTCACGGATGTCGATCACGGATAATGTTACGTAAGAATAAACTTAAAATTGGACTTTTCATTTTTCAAACCAATTTTCATCTGTCTCCAACATTACCACTACAACAGCAGTTCAACTGTGTAGTTGAGTGGTGTTAAGTCTTCACACCACCCTTCAATGTGATCATTTATGATAATATGTAAAATCTCCTTGATCCAAACAAACAGTAACCACTGACACCGAGTGTAATTTATTGCAGCGTCTCGACTTGACGAATAACTAGTAAAATTTTC
This sequence comes from Trileptium ribeirensis, assembly GCA_030248225.1. Taxonomy (NCBI): domain Eukaryota; kingdom Metazoa; phylum Nematoda; class Enoplea; order Enoplida; family Thoracostomopsidae; genus Trileptium; species Trileptium ribeirensis. Next base: position 54,577 of record JASANE010010301.1, read on the forward strand.
CGTCATATAATTTTAGGCTTTGAATAATTTTATCAATTATGTTCGTATCGATGAATAATTAATATTTGTGCATATCGTCGACTGTAGTTCCACAGTACAATATCTATTTTTAACATTCTTATTATCACGTAAGGCTGGTTCTCTTGTTGTACAAACTCAAACATTATTGATAATGACTCACTTATTAGGCTTAGATAAGATCTAAATTATTACCGTTGGGTCTTAAAGACCTTAGGTCATAGCAAACATTAATTAAAAAATGAGAGGTCAAGGTAATCTCCACAACGGAAGAAGCCTGCCTTCGACACGGAATTTCCCACAAAGGTCGATGATGTTTCGGCCCATCGAGCCACATGTATATCGTCCATTAACTCTTCTTATGTGTAATTTAACATTTAGTTAAATGAATAAATTTTGTTGCCAAATTTTTTTAAATCCAAATGTTTTACCTAAATTAGTTATATAGCTAGTTTTGCTTGCTTATAACCGAACAATATTTTTATTTCAAGAATTTTGAATAATTATTTTTCGATTTGATGTCTTTTGAACCTAGAATATTCATGCATGCATGTTAGCATGTAACTACACCGGTTGAGGAACTAGTGTTGAATAGTCTTTTTCATGGCAAATTAAATTCAACTTTCGCCGTCAGCATTATTTTGTAACTTGAGAATAAGTGGATCGATTTAGCTAACATGTTCACAGAGGCTATCATCTAATATGGCACAAATAATAGTTTATAATTATATATATTTAGCTTGCAAATTATAGCTTCTATAGTGTTTGTTCCGTGGGAGTAACGGACACAAAACTGGCCTTTTGTGCCAAAATCAGCGCAATCTTTGGTATTTTTATTTATAAACTGGTAATGCGTGGACCCACTTGACTCAACTTGAGGTATTGTATAAAATTTACATAACATTCATCTAACTAAACCAATCAACATTGCGTACTGCTTTACGGATTAAAAGTGAACATTTTGGACCAAAGCCTCAAAAATAGCACTGCTGTTATAAGTAGCTTCGTAGTGGGTAGGTGAACCGATCTTTCCACTATTTTCACTACGCATGTGAATTAACAGGTTACACATTGCTTTAGGTTATTCTTGTATCACGGTAAACTGAGTAGTAATGGTTCAAACATTAAACTTGATCAAACAATCTACGCAACGAAAAAATAAGATTTGCCATTTATAATCGCGTATTAATGTCTATTTTTGTATGGCTATATTTTCAGAGTCCTTGTCCAGTTCAGCACGCTAATAATGACATCCAACATCCTTGTCTCCCTTCATCAGAAGAGTAGAATGGGGAAGAACATATTATTTATATTGAAAGTTCTGCTAACTGTCAAAATAGATTGATTGCTTCGATTTTTCCATGTGCATGCTTGTTGGTATATCTGTGCTACTTATTTCGTCCTGGTTATATATTAAATTGTCCGGAAAACTTGTGTGCTTTGCACTCGTTTGTGACTAGTTATCTATGGCAGAACTTAAGCTGTAGACCCAACGGTCCTCGCAAAGTATCTAGTTTAAATGCAACACGCTTTACTATCAATGTGGAGTACACTGGACTCAAACTTAAGTAAAACGTTTTTATTATATCCTAGATTACACCACTTACTATACGGACCAAGAGCGACGGATTTTAGTAAAATCATAGCTTACAAATGTTCAAAAACTGTGATCTCAAGAGATAAAATCGCCAATAATTTTACTGTGGCTTCCAAGAGACCGGACTCGCTTGAAGCAGATATCTGAAATAGCATCATTTAAATAGAAGTCTTTGGCCACGGTATTACTCACCCGTCCAACCATCAAAAAGGCCTGCCGCTTGCCACTTATTAGAATTATAAATTTTAATGAATTAGAAGTCTCAATTAGGTCTCCCGATACTAGAGACAATGATTTTTGCCGAGGACTGTAGCTATGTATTCAGCCGCTAATATTTACCAACACGACTAGATTCACTTACGTCGCTTGTTCCATCGAAATGAACCGTCCAACTACCGCTCGACGAAGGCTGAACAATCATACGACAAATTCCTGGAAAAATCAAAATATGCAATTAGCTACAACGGGTATACTATAGGGGCAGAAAGGGTGGGAGCAAACCTTTATTTGGCCCACTATGACCCCGAGATTTTCAATCGACCTCCGCCAATTATAACGCTGACACTGAATATTTGCGAGAACTACCTGAGATGCCAGCACGTGAAAAGCATTACTAAAGACAATAATTTTTTCAGCTTTTTCATCAAAAATGTGCAATAAAACCACGATCAATGGTTAAAGGCTCAATGAATGCGCACGTTGGAGACGATGCCATAGCGGTGCTTTCAACGGGCTAAGCTGTACATTTACTCCGTGTACGGTATCGTCGTACGATATTCACTTAATAAAATCCATACAACACTTTCAACTTACACATTTATTATACTATGGGTGTTTAGTGAAACAAAAATACCGTCATTTATACGCCTCTAAAGTATTCAAAGGTATTTCAAAATTCAATAGGCTTTCCCGCCTTGCAAATACATGTATGGTACCAAACGGGAGCCACAAAATCTAACATGGGTCGAAAGAGGGCCGACCTTAGAAGAATCCAAAAGTAAACTAGGTGGGCTCGCCAAATTATATGGGGAGGCTTGGCATTTTTCGGTTGCCCCTGACCCCAAGGATTCATGCCCTCTGGCAAAATTTTTAGCTCCCCAGGTTCATTGCCTCTTGGCAAATTTTTCGGTTGCAAGCGGTCCAAAGTACATAAAATTTTATCATAATTTGTACTAAAATTCTGTCCTGAAGCCAGCGATTTCGCATTTTTAAATTGCTTCAAAATAGCTTTTTCTCACTATCAAAAGCTTTTTAACTGTTTCTCACACGATTTTTAACCGTTTTTCTCTTGGCAAAATCGAGGGCCTCCCGGTCCGGAAGCACCCCCCGTGCATGCCCCCGCAAAAGGTTTCAGCGAACTCAGCGGCTTTATGCCTGGTTCTTATTCCTTAACAAAACGCCTCCTGCAATGCTTTTCTTACCTTTGACATGTAGCGTATCTACAAATGCCTGTAACCCGTTCGGTATACCACGCTGAACATCGCACGAATAGCCGTCCTCCGGCAGGAAATAGGGCAACTGAAGATCCTTATCTTCTTCGAGTGTTGGTTCTGAAGGTTGTCCTGATGAAGCGTCGGTTGAATCATGCAGTGTATGTTCGGACCTAATCGCTTCGTCAACTGTGTCTTGGGCAATCTGAAATAAAAAACCATCAGATCAAATGGCATTCCGGTTATATCCAGAAACATATGACATAAAAAGGTTTATACACAATAAGCACTACCAAGAGTATATTATGAAAATTTTATAGATAAGTATGACACTAGGTAATGCCTATGTATTATACCTTATCCGATTTCGTGGTCGATTTTGCGCTTACCCCGAAGAATCGCAAATGCACACACACCAAAAGTTCTTTGGGGTTATTAGTTATTCCACCAAGGTTTCTTAGGGGTACCAGCTATCAACTCATCAAGAATCGATGAGATTTGCTATTCCACCTCCTGCTGTAATCTCAATCATTATTAGTGACTTCATTCTTGGGACCTACCCAACGAATCTTAGGGTGCATCCGATACCCCAAAGAACTCTGCCGGGTATCACCTGCTATCGTTGGGCTAAGCCGAAAAAACGAGCACGACTTCCGATAAGACAAGATACATGAGTACGACCGAGTGTCACACTCTTCTGCAAAATTTTGTCCTGAAGTCTTGGTAGTATGTCCCGTAAGCTGCAATATTTAAAACGGTGCTCAATCAGCATTTGATTGACAGTCCTATCAATAATCATGGTTGCAGTTTAACCTAACCAAAAAAACAAAAATGTTATCAAATCTTACTGATTTTAAATTAAAATATCAGCTTAAGATTACTGTTTTGTGTCAACGTATCATTAAACTACTACTACCACTAACGTTAAATAGAACGATTTGAGCTTGACCTAGATTCTACTGCACCGAATGAAAGGTCACAAGGTCTACTGCACCGAATGATCGGTCACATGTCCAATGCTAACAATCACTGCATCATGGTTTGTCCATTTGCCAAATAATTACTGAATTACTGGCAAGCTTCGTCCGAGTTGACTCACCTTTACAGCTGTATCGACAAACTGTCTAGTAGGCGGCACCTCACCCGCGCTTTCGTCCGCTCGGTAACGTTCAAGTAAGCAACGTATTTGAAGGCTATTGAGCTTATTTGTAGCTGCTGTGATTCGCGCTAGTTCGTCTATTGTTTTCCGCGGCGTTTTCAACAGTTCAGTTGCCTGAAGCGAAAAGTACTACACTCCTTAATCACAGCAGTCGCTCTAATCCCTGAATCGGAGGATGGTTGGCGATAGATTACGAATATGACAATGGTAGCGAATCAAACAAGATAAAGCGCAAAACGTGGGAACAATGTGACCTTTTTGTATTTAAAAATACGAAACGACATGTTTCATTTAAAATTGTTCATTTGTTCATTCTACATTAGTAAAATCTAAATAAATATTAACGGTAGCACAAAGACCAAAAAATGTGGAACTAGGCCCTTGTTAATTCAGTCATGCTGCAGATATAAACAGTCGCATGACCAAGTTTACGTTCGAAATCCGGAATTTGAATCCCCAAAATCAACTGCGCCAAGGTACAATTTGAAGACCGTTCATGTTTTGACCCGTACCAGACTTACTAAAACACTAATGCTGACACTTTTCAAGGAAAATAGACATCAGAAGCATTTGTCTAGGCAAAATGATGTTGCTTTGCCCGATATTAAACGGAAGGGTAATGCAGCAAATACTATATTCGGTGCTATGATAGTAAATTACAGATTCTCTGGTTAATGTAAACTCTCTGCATGCAACATTTGATCGTTTGTTTACAGTGATCCAGACCCAAGAAGAATTTCCAAAACTTGCCCGAAAACAAAATTAACATATATAATAACTAAGTTCATACCGCAGTTGCGCACTTGTCTCCTTGCTTCAAGGAATGAACTACCATAAAACCAGAAAATGTGAGTATCAATCAAAATTCCCATCCCCAATACATAAACTTTTTAATCACCATCGATGATAGATTTAAACATTTCACGAAATGAACCACCAACATAACGCACGGCCTCCAGGCAATAGATGCCCAGATCGAAAGCTTGTCGAAACGCCCAATCCTGAAATGAGCCAAGACGACCACCCAGACACTCGCCCTGTGGGTTTTAACATAATAAACAACTAACCTGGATAATGCGAGTCATATGCCAATCAGCGACCAGCTCTAAACCTTGTCGATGGGCCCAATCCTGAATTGAACCAAGACGGGCACTAAGACGCTCACCCCATGCTCGGCAACAATAGCCGTCGCCTTCGGAAGACACCAACATATTAAACAGTGCCATGTTGACCGCGTTGAATAGTTGTGAAAAAAGTTGAATTTTGAAAGCTGCATTGAGACCACAGTTGTGAAATAGTACCCTTGTCGATTGAAGCATTTTGAGACAACCATCTGAAACAACCAATTATAATAATGAAACGATAGCATTTCCGTTACAACCATTAGCTGAACAATCACAATAAATTTGACTACATTCGCTGAACGACAGTTTACGTCACTGACCCAAGAGTGCGTTATGATCCCCGAAGACTACGATTGATTCCTAAATACAGACCATTTCGCTGCAACTAGATCAGGGAACATGTACTTTCGCAGTCATTAAAAATTCAAATGGATTTTGTAATTTTGAAGGTTAGAAGCAAGCATATCGGTAACAATGTGAGGCGATACATAGATACCTGTGATTTCAATGGGGTCCCGCAACCATTGGTCGCGAATTCGTTGTCAAATGCTGCCCTGAAGAAGAGAGTAGGTCCAAAAATAGAGCTCAAGGGTAAAATTGTTGTCATTTTTATTTAATTTAAAAACGGCATTGAACAGAGGTATAATAACAACTTGAAATTAAAATTTCCCCGTGGTCTTTAATATTTTAACGTTAAATTACTTCTTATCAAATTTTCGTTGTTACCACTGCATTTTCTATTGTCTAACAGAAAATCTTGGGGTAGAAAATAGGTCAGTGTAAGGACCACGCTTTGGGAGGAAGCCGCCGACAGGGGTTGAATTTGGCCAAATACGGGTCAACGTCAGCCCTCTACCCCTAGTCCGGAAGACCGCGATACGTAAAACACCAATGTTAATCCGTCAATGTATTATGGATAACCAAGCGAAATAAAAAAAATCAGTAGCTATGTAAGCAGTTTCGGGAAAAATATGCTAAGTTCATTTTTACCCAGGAATAAAGCCGTGTAAAATCAAATTAATAAACAGTATGACTGCTTTGAAATGCGCTAGCTAAGTTACAACCGCAAACCAGCTTACTACATGCTGCAGAATCACTGATAGCAGGATCGAGTAACGGCGCAAGTGTTTGACTCAATTCGTGTCGTAAACATGCGGCCAATTCGGAAAACACTTTCTGAAATTAGCAAAAACAAGAAAAAAATATAATATATCGTACTAGATTAACCCAAACAAAAATACAAACAAACTATAATACCCTAAGGTGAATTGTGTTCCTGAATCAAACATGATGCGGATGTCTTGTCCACGTTATGGCCTACACAAACACAGCAATTTAAGCAAAATAAACGAATCTCCGGAAATATCTCTCATGATGAATAGTAGTAAGTAAGTACGAGTGAAGGAGTAAATTAATATTGCCGCATTGCATCAGAAATTACAATATTATTCCACAAACCGGGATGCACAGGCATGTTTTATAGTAAAAAAAATTACTTGGCCCTAAAATTTCACGGTAAAAATATACTATAAATCATTGCAAAAATATCTGGGTCGTAAAACACGATCCATTTCATCTACTTCTATAGCTTCTGACAAGTAGCCTTGAGGCTCTGGGTGTGTGGCTGCGTTAATTTGACCATCACATCGCACAAAGTTGAGCAGTTCAGACGCATTTGCAAGCCAAAACGTTAGAACGTTTGCGTCGTTGATATTAGCCTGAAATGGACACTAAATAATCTATTGACGGTGGTTATTGATATAGTAACGAAAATGAGAAATTAAAAAAATTACTACACATTTCGATATACGAAAAATAACATGACTATCGGCGAAATAAAAACGGAATAATTTTGGTTTCAATAAAAGGCCAAGATACAACATTATCAGTTTTTTCTGAAACAACAATCCGACATTTACGGATGTTTATAAGTGAAAACGAATAATACGTCCTGTCGTCTCTCTGATCTTGCCTATTGTTAAACAGATTCAACACTACAAAAGCTAAAAACACCCATCGTGTAGAACAGAAAGCAGAAAATGTGCATACATTTGCTTTATCACGTGTATCTGCTAAACAACCTGTGTAGTGCCTGGGGACTGTCTCCCCCACCCGGAGTTATTTGAAACCGGGTTCCAGCGTCACGGTTCTTCAGTGTTTTCTAACTAGGCGAATAATTTCACAGCCTGCATCCAAATAGGTTGACGGTGGTGAACATCGTCTCAGAAACATCTAAACAGCATCGCCATATAATGCCCTAAAGTCATGAGCACCAGCTCGGCTTTGAAAAGGTGTTAAGCTAAAAACTTTGTCTTACGGAAGGAGAAATATTATCCTTTGACGAATGCTATGACATAAAAATATTCTGCCGATACAAATCGCTAGTTGTAATTATTATCCAATGTTGAATTTTTGAATATGTGACTATCACCAGACACAAGCCCCCCACCACTTTTTTTCAGACTTCCTCGCCGGTGAGAAAAACCGTTTACATACAAATATAACCCTGAATAGCACTACAAAACTCGATAAAATACGCCATTGATCATGAAAGAAAACGAAAAATACCCTTTAACAGGATGGCAACGGGTAAACATCGAGTTCCACATTAAAAAAATTAAAATAAACAACAGCCATGCGAAGTAGTCTAATACAACGTATCTGTCACATCCCTATTAACTGCACAATAATTCAATACCAGCATCCGTCGATTACCCTGTACTGTAAACAACCAAAGTCTCGTACAGTTCGAAAACATAAAGCCGCTCTGTTGATCAAGCATTATTTGACGTGCATACAACAGCCACTACATTTTAACACTAAAATAACACTAGACTAAAACTTACGTTAATGGTTTCGTTAATCACATCGGCAATCCTTTGAACGAATCCCGCGAGACGTTGACAGCGCTCAGTTACATACAATCCGGTTAAATAATGGGGTGAGATACGATACCGCGCAGCCATATAAATAGCATAGACAGGGGCCAAGTTGAATCCGCCCACACAGTCGACCGACGCCGCTATCATTGGAGACCCTCTGTGGCTACCAGCCGCGTTCCGTACCACATTTGCAATGAACGCATTTTCGCCTAGAATACGCATCATCAAACTGTCAAAAGTATTTCACCACGGAAATAACTAAAGAAGTAACTTCAAAATTCAATGACAATGATCACTAATAAGATTCTACCAAAATGTTTGGATTTGCTTCAAGAGGTCGAAATTTCGTAGGTTAGACCACCAGTTTTAGATCAGCGCTGGAGACGAAGTGAGGGGCACCACCATTTGTATCGTACATAGCTCCAACAGTTGGTTTAGTTTAGCAATTCAATCAAAAGAGAAAGAGCAATATAGATTAACGCCATGAGCTTCTATACAGCACGCAAGCGACTACAAAAAACAAAACAACTTCTGAACGAAAACTAAATGCATACACGACACTCGAAACTTTCTACAAGTTCATGGCAAGAGTAGCCGTACAATACCTGTTTCGCTAAGACATCAAACGAAGCCTAAGGTAGGTGTAATTCAACGACAATCAAATTCAAGTCGCCGCCGTAAACCGCCTATTGCCCAACTGCTGACTACAGTCTTATTTTTGCAGCCACACTATCTCTAGACATAGCCCAAGAGTGACGAATCAAATGTAAGAAACCGGCTCTATGTCCCATCCAATGATTTATAATGCTTAGTTGTATTTTTTACGATTATGCGCTTTAGATGAACGGAAACATTGTTAAGCCATTGCATAAGTATGGGGTTCCGTGGGGTATTCTTGACACCTAAACAAACCACGTTCAGCTTACTTTTACCCTTTACTCTTATATATTTTATAATAATCTTCTTCTTGCAACTAATATCGAAAGTTAAAGATAATAGTAAAAAGAAACTAACAAGTATCACCAAGTTCAATTATTGCGGGGATGGCATCGCGACCAGCAGTCGACAAGCTTGAACTGCTCCGCCTGAAATAAAGAAAAATAGTGCCGAAATAGATATTTCCGACATAACATAGAATCCTAAACATAAAAAGTGAAAGCCGAAAATAGACGGCTGGTAACTACACGTTCGTTCGTACTCTAGTTTGGCAAAATTTCAGGGCACCCCGCTCTAAGTTGAGGCTGTCAGTGCTTTGGCAGACTCTTACAGATGCTCAATCCCACAAAATTCGATCCCAACGATGTGCACCATTTTTACCTGATGGAAACTTCGAAGTGAATCAATATGAATCCGGATGTCAAAAGTGTGCTAAGTTGAATTACAAATGATCATTAACACTTATTACCCACAGAAGAGTGCTATTTTTCGGATTATTGTTAACCTAAACTTATTCTGAGAATCACAAAACTCAATTTTTTCGTGTTGCAACAACGGTTCATGAGGAGTCTACTTTCGTCGAGTTGGTTTCACCGTTTTTTGGCAACAGATATGAACAGCTTCTGAATCTCATACACAGCAGCGACATTTTACGGTACCTCAGCCGTGTATGAAAATGTTACTACTAATTCTTAGCCGTCTCGCTGTTATACATATTATCAAGTGTGCATTAGGCAAGAATATGACACTTCCTGCACTCTAATGTCAACCCGTCTTTGAAGACAAGGAGGTTTTCGGCAGGCCCCTCTCATTTCTAAGGACTTCGACATGCACAAATACCCTCATTGGGGGTATTTCAGACGCCCGTCCAAACGTTTGGAGCTGTCAGTTGAACCAGTAGCTGCTTATAAACCGACGCCGTAACTGAAACCAACAGGGGGCGTCCAAGCTATGCCCCCTAAATTGGGAGGGGGATCGCAGGTACCCACTAAAACTGGTGGTCTGTTCATGACTGGTGGTCTGCCTGAAAATGATTGAGTGTCAGACCGAAACGACGCCCGTTTCTTACAACACGGGTTTCCGTTAGAGTCAGTAAAGTGTCACTCTCTTCCCTAAGGCACCCTTGATATTCGATATCGAAGACAAACAAAATGAAAAAATATTGATCGAAGACAAACAAAATGTCCTATCTATGAAAAAAGAAACATCTAATGAAAATGGATAAAATGCTATTTGTTGATAAAGACGGTATTGTCTGGAAAAGTGTGCTTTAATTTTCCGCCTTAAACAAGTTTGCTGGCGCAAAATGATTTACGACTAAAATTGAAATTTTGAGATATTGCTATATCAGAAAAATGTGTAACGGCAATGGTCTTGCTTTGGAAGAATGTACTTTGTTTAATGGACTGGAATCGTTAACATCGTGAAAACACATGCATTGTTTTCATTATTTTCAGGTTGTGGTGTCACAGTTATTGTATGGTGTCAATATTCCAAAGACATTGCGCTGGAAAAACGGGTTTATCGAAAAACTTTTACACTCAATTTTTTTCAAAATCTTTCAAAACTGATGTACTAATTACATCTAAATCACGTTGCTCGATTTTTCCAAATGATCAAAACCAATTTATGACAGGTGTCATGCTACAGCTGCATGCTACAGATAGTGTAACAACCGATGGAGCTGTTGAGGCATATTTTACTTTCTTCACACATTGCAAGTAATGAACGCTCTGATGAAGTAGAAATTAAAGTCGGTGTAACGTTACTGTTACTTGATGGATACATCGTGCTAAAGACGATAATAATTAAACCAAACACAGAATGTTAAAATCTTATTATAACACTCGTCAAATTAAGCTTATCGCAATAGACAATAATGTGGCATAGGAAATATGCAGTGACTATTATAAACAGTAAACAGAACGACAATGACAGAGACAACGAATCGAAAAAATGGTGCAACCTGTCGAACATCACACCATCACCTTGTTAAATAAATCGATTTTCGCCAAATCTTTGCCAGGAGCGATCGCAATGTCGAAAGTAAAATAACATGATACCAATCGCACTCTACACGTTCGCTTAAATAGCTGAAGATTCCTAATACACGACAGTCTAGTTCTGGCTAAGCATTTCTCGGCTGTAGGCGGGCTCAACTGCTGGAAGCCCACCTTGGATACATAGGGCCTAAATGCACAAGTCATAAATTAAAGATTTTATGTTTCATTTCAGTTTCAAAGATATGTTGTTAAATGAAAAAATAAAGTATGGCTTAAAACCCCAGATACATAATTTAATAATTACTCGGGAAAACTTCCGATGGAGGGGGTGTGCGGGTGCGGCTAGGCGACATCAACAAGGAGTAACGTCGGCTCACCCTCCAGCAGCAAGAATCAAGATAACATATTCAGCCCAGATTTCGTAAACAAATGACAACAACCTAAGTCGGGCTGGTATTAATCCGAAATCAGTGTTTTCAGCCCCTGGATGCGTACATAGAAGTTGACGTTGTAATGGTTTTGCCCATTGTACTCCTTACATGTGGATAATAATTGGCGTGGGTATAACGCAGCTCTGCAAGATCAGTCAGATTTTTAGTCACGTTGTATCATTTAAACCGTAAGTGTCTATGGTGGTTGCCCAATTAGGGTCAGACACCCTCAAACCAGGTTTACTCCCCTTGAAAACTCCGCCCCACGCCACCCTCACACCGAAGTTTGCGGAAAAATTTTAGCAGAAATTCGGGTGAAATTGGCAAAAATATAGAAACTTCCCGTTGTTGGGGGTAGGTAGGTCTACCCGCCCCCCCAGAACACCCCCACTAAGTCGACAGACCTGCAAAACCTAAGATTTAAACGATAATTATTCAGTCCTGCCATTCTCTAGCTGTGTATAACAGTGAAAATGAAACCATCCCAGTATCTTTTCAGTCACCCACATTCAATGACAAACACACTGTACTTCCCCGATGCATAAACATATGAAAACATGCATGAGAACAAACAAAATCAAAGCAGACAAACTACTAAGAACATAGAAGCTGAGACAAGATTTAGCCAACACATCGTTTACCACATTTCACATTTTCACTTACGAAACAATAACGATGGACTGTTGCGACCTCGAGCTATCGCCCAGGTTGCCAGCACTATTGAGCACCATCGGAGCAGCTCTAAAGTTCTGATTCGAGACTCCCATAATCGAACTCGTGTTCGCACCAGGTCCCACGCTCCCTAAAGGCCAACCGTTGGCTGTTTTACTATCCACATTACTGCTACAAGACGAATCGATGGACCGCTGGTTTGGCAACGTTTCAGATCGATGAAAGCCACGCGAGCTGCACTCCAGGCGCGAAGCCGACGTCCTTACCCCTTTGTCAACTGCATCAAACGTCGTTTCAATAGACCCGCTACAGCACGACGAAGATATTGTTGACCCATCATCGCCAACAGAACGCTTCCTTGATTTTCCGGCAGCATCTTGATGCGAACCCGTCGAAATTCCAACACCAAGCTGCTTATTGTAAGAATTACACGCAGGCCGGCGAGAACCATCGCCGTCATGAACGCGAGTCGGCCTGATTATTCCGTTTGCTTTAGTGCCGCCAACAGTGTTGCGGTCGAGAGCCGCTGCGTGTTTCCGTCGACCGCCCGATATACATCCGACAAAAAAGTCCGATTTCGACCTCCGTGTTTGATGTAGTGGGGACAGCTGTTCGTCTTCGCTGACGAAATCATGCTTTCTGACCCAGTTCCTAGACTGAACTACCCGCGGCATTGTTGTAGAAGAAGCAGCAGCCGCAGCTGTAGCAACTCTAAATTTGAGACAAAGGCTTATGGATTGTTTTGACCAAAGGACAACTATATCGAAAGGGTAGAATATTTAAAGCAACACAAATTTCCTACAATATTTTCACAAAACATAAGTTTTATAGTACAATCAACTAATACTTTTGTCGTTAGCATATTTATAGAAAACGGTTTCTTTATTAACATCGCAATCATGTCCTTAAGAAAGGGACCACTAGGACTAAAATCTAACTTTTAACAATGTTTACATGCAAGCAATTTTGAATTTTTAAACATTTAAACGACTAACAAACGGGAAAAGCTACGTCGACCACGGCTAAATCCATCATGACTAAAAAAGAAACCAAAGATATCAGTCTTCAGATGTTAGCTTTCACAAAACGAAATTTTACCTGCACTCAAACTATTAATATTGTTGTCTTTCCCCCGAAATAATCATGGATTAGTAAAACAAAGCAAAATTAACAATGGTTAGTAAAAATTATATGAAACTACAGGTCATGTTAGTAATGCAGCAAACATCAATAAACTAGTGTCTCGCTAGCGAGGGTGTAAGAGAGCAAACGTGATTCGTTTATTATAGGTTAACATTTTGTGTAATCACCTGTAACAGACTGTATTTGATATAAGTACTACCCTAAAACACATTCCAAATCCTAAAACCTCGTCGATTCTAAATCCATCGTAAATAAATGACAACGCACAATATATTTCGTGCTTGTCTTTAGAGAACCAAGCCGTCGTGTTCAGCATACAGAAAAACCTATATAAACAATGCTTGATGCCCTGCATGAAGTGCAAACCAAACTAGGGAAGCATACTATTTTCAAGAAATCTGGTTCATTGACCCTTAACCCACTGACAACACTTGGAAAGGCATGAAATATATAGGCTGTTCTCTAGATAACCAAACCATCTAATTTAGCATGACTAAAAACGCTGAAACAACTGAAAAACTGAAATTCTGTTGAAACAACATCATGAACAGGTATACTATAGTCAAGTTGTACTCTAGATAGCAAAAACATCGTATCCAACGTGCTTGATAACCCAACAGACTTTAATTGTAAGGTGAAACACACAATAACTTGTCGAAATTTGAAAAATCAGTGTTTCTAGCAAAAGGTTAATGAACTATTTTCGGGACCACCGCGGCCCAGGGCATTGTCACACGAAAAAGTGGAAGTCATAAAGTGATGTTGTAGATCTCGATGAGCTGATTCGAGTTTCTGTTTTACTGTGGGAAGAGTGTATCTCGAGTTTAGATAAAAAGTTAACACACAGTCGTCGCAAGTTTCGAGAAAACACGAAAGATCAGACAGAAATAGCGAGCGAGATTCAATTAGAACAACGAATCTCTTTGTCCAACAAACCCACCAGATATTCGGAGCCCAGGAATCCTATAATCTAAAGGTCGTCTCGCATTGCTGAAACCATTTTTTCCAGCTTTGGTTCATTTGTCTAACATTAGAACTTTCGAAAATGATCATGATGGACATCAAACCATTTCTGGCTGCATCACATTTGTTCCGCCTGAAGCATTCCAAAGTTGAATTTCACCCCAAACAAATGAAAATCTGTCTCCTGCTTACCGTGTTGCCAAAATCGCTTGCGGTGGTGGTTGCTGTTGGTTAGCCGTCCGCATCTCACAGCTTCCACCACTGCCGCAGTCAACAAGGTTGCAGTCTTTCGGTATGCGATTAGGATGCTGACCAGTGTGTTGTGGCTGAAATATGAAAATCACATTTATTTCAATGTAGCTGTATCTTACTGGCCAGTAGACAGTAGAAGGGACCCTTCCCATGTTCGTAAACCACTCGGCCAAAAACATACATGTTCAATTGAATCCAAAATTTTTTCTCAAAATGTATGTTTTGTATGCAAACTGTTTTTAAACAGTAAATACCACATTTGTAATGCTAAAACGTCATTCTATAGCATGGAAATACTTGGACAGTAAAACTACATGCAAATATGGAAATATTTCATATTTTTAAGCAAATTTACTTTAAAATTTCCCCTCCCACAATGAATATGTTGTCTCCTACTTTTGGGAAGGCTGTGTACAGGAGGTTTTTCTAATTTTCTAATACTAGCCTTCAAACATTTAATAACAACACATCCTATGCCAAAACGTTCTTATATCTGCCGACACTAAGTCGGAATCAGCTACTGCTTCCCTAAGAGTTAAGGCCCACCCCTCCAAAACTACAGATTTATAAATTATTGTCTATGAATCTTGCAATGATTAAATTAGTTCTTTGCCAGCGATGGTGAAAAGTAGCGAGCGTGGTTTCATCTATAAGTGGTCAGTCTATGTTATCACTTGTAACACGCTATATATTTGGTGTATAATACCATACTAAAGCCTCTATAACCATGAACGCATTTAAAATCCAAAAACATCGTCGAAATTGAGAAGGCACGAAGTATTTGCACTGGTCGCTAAATAACAAGAACAACAACAACAACAACACGTTTCACGTCCTTTGAGTTCCCCCGACGGAGGTTGCACGGTTTATACCATGTCTCCAGCCGGATCGGTCCAAGGCCTGTTCACTTCGTAGTCCTGTCAATCGGAGATCTTCTTCAATGTTCTGATTCCAGCTCTTTTTTGGACGACCTCTAGGCATAGCGCCTGATACCTCGAGGCGTAGGACGTTTTGAATGGCAAGGTTTTGACTCCGTTGTACATGCCCGAACCATCGGAGACGATGTTTTCTCACAGCTGAACTAATTTCCAGCAGGCCAGCCTTCCGTAATACTTCTGCTGATGACACTCTGTCTGCCAGGCTGATGCGCTGCATCCATCGGATCATTTTCATGTCGGTTCGGGCAAGCTGTTGTTCGACTCTTTTAGTCAATGGCCAGGTCTCAGCACCATAGAGCAGCACCGGACGGATGGTGGCCCGATATAGTTGAGATCTTAACTGGAGCGGTATACTTTGCCGAGTCAGGATTCCAGATCACCCTTGCCCTTATACAAAGGAATTGTTGTACTAGCAGCCCATTCGGGTGGCATCAAACCAGTCGCCCAAAATTGTTGACATATCCGTAGAAAATTATTGATGCACTGGCCCCTAAATAACCGAACAATAATTGTATCCTACCTACCGAAAAACTAGAATATCCTATACGCTATACATAATCAAAATACTGAATATCTATATTTTGGAAATCGGGTTTATGGACTCCAAACGCATTGAAAACCGCTGAACAAGCAATTAATTTTCATGGTGGTTTCCAGATAACCATACTGTGGTATCGAGCGCTATCGACCAAAAAATTGTCGAAATCAGTCCATCCGAAAATGAGTTATAAATGACGACGACAGGCAAAAACTTAAAATTTTCACGATTTTTCCACAGCGCCTTCAGTGAGAACTCCGCTCTCTTCGCTTGCTCCGTTTTAAAAAATCATATTACGTCAATTGACTTTAAGTATATGCGTCCCTGGAAGAGTAGATAAACTACGATAATTGTCCACAAACTGCAATGGCGTGACAAGGGTTTAGATTTGCCGACCGGTTTTCGATTGTCGACCGTGTATTTTTTCACCGCCAAGCATTAATAATTGGAACCAACAACACAACGCGTCTGACACTGCATTCATCACGTATAGTTTCTGAAGTTACATCCAACTTATGGCTTATCAATTCCTCACCCATGCACTCACGTTGCATTCGC
The DNA here is from genome assembly GCA_030248225.1 of Trileptium ribeirensis. Taxonomy (NCBI): domain Eukaryota; kingdom Metazoa; phylum Nematoda; class Enoplea; order Enoplida; family Thoracostomopsidae; genus Trileptium; species Trileptium ribeirensis. The sequence goes on from JASANE010010301.1 coordinate 71,221, forward strand.
TATCAGAACAACCGCCATTTCGACAGCAAACTGATTTAATGGGAACGCACCCATAGCAACTGCGATATCTAGAGTCCGATCAAGTCATTCACACGCAGGGATTTGACCATATTTGGACCCGCACTAACAGAATCCAAACCGTAAAAATACAAAAATATGGGAAAACAAGTATATATATAGCATAGAGAAAAACTGTGATCCCACTTATAATTTCGCCCGAGAATGAACACGCCCCCCTTCCCCTATAAAAAAATCATCTCCACGAACCGAAAATACTTGACTAGAATATTTTACCAAGCTGCTCAGTGTTGCATATCTATATCTGCTCTTTTAGTGTATAACTTTACACAGTGCAGCAAATTTCATTTTAAATATTAGCACACTTAAAGCTACATAGCGGCGTTCGTGATATCTGCCACACTACACACGAATATCGTTTTAATGAAAGTGAGATAGAAATCTTGCTTTTCGATACTATTGTTCCATAATTTATTATGACCCGAATACGATAGGACAAACACCGTCAACCATACTGCGAAAACAATAAAATTATTACAATAATGTTATCTTAAAACAATAATATCATATATACTATTAAATATTACTTACAGCAACCTTCCCAAACCCTGCAACTCCGTTACTCATCGCCAATGGCGCTTTCCCGCCGACAAAACGTGCGTTGGTCGCTAGCGTCGGCTCGTAAAAGCGAAACAGATGGAGTTGGCCAAGTCGAACAACGGCCGCATTTTCAAGCGCGACCGTTTCACAATCATGTGTCGCTACGTCGTTCACTGCCACAGCACAATCGACGGCAACGGGGGTTATCGTCACTTTGCCAATGCCATGATGGGTTCCAGCCGACGGGCGACCGCATGCGTTGTCGAAAATGCAGTGACGACGACGAACAGAGCCACTCCGACTTTCGACCTAAAATTATAATACAAAGTATATGTAGAAAATTATGAGAGGTAGTTGCTAACAAATGGCACAAAATGGACTTTATGACGAAAGCTGCAAGCAGTAATGCCAAAGTTGGAAAATTGCCATATAACTCTACGACAGAATCAGTTCGACACGAAACGAAATCTTGACATAAGCGTTTGTGATTGAGCAAAGCATTTTAGGTATTAGTGCCATTGGTTCGTCTACGAACAAAGCAGTGTCGCAAGCAACACAGTAGTTTTAGTCCAAGTGTTTTGGACATTTGAAACATTCGCAACTCGCGCCGTTCGGGCGGGGACCAAAGAATTAAGAATCGCACGTTCTCGGTCAGTTGTGATCTCAACATCGTACAGAACATATAAAGGGATAGTAGGTAAAAAGTTGACCACTGACAGCAGCTTTTAAAATTTAAGCTATCCCTGCACGACAGTCATTGCATTTCTTTCGATAATTTGACGTCAAAATTACTTAATACAAAAAATTTTCATTGTAACCACTACATTCTTCGTTGTCGACCATAAAATTTTTTGGCATAGAAAATGATCAGTGAACAGATCGCGTTTTAGGGAGCTGGGTAGATTTTTGCTAAATTTAGTGGTCGTCGCTTGCCCCTCCCCCTATTCCGTAAGCCCGCGCTACTGCAGTTGCAAATATTGAAAACGCTCTAAATACGACCAAACTGAGTTTAAATTTAAACTTTTAAATCCAATTTAATTTAAACAGACCAAATTTATACAAATACTTCGCCACTGCAATCATCGCGCCATAATGTTAACAGAACAGGCAGTACTAATGACGCTATTACGTCTATAAAAGCAAACATGCACCATTTACCTATCTGTTCGTTACCAAAACTAAACTAGACTTACTTCCATAAAGCCCGATGAATATAAAGTAAATGTAAAATCGTGTTTGGTGTGCCCACTATCAATCCCCAGATATTCTCTGATGATATCCACCAATGGTTGATAATTTCCTGATTTTCCTGACGAGCGTCACCAGTTTGTTTTTCCAACGATTTCTTCGTGTTATTTTGTATATTCGCTTTCATAGTGTAGGTTTTAATCTTGTTTCATAAATTTGTTTAACATATTTATCGACGATAATAAAAAAATCTAAGACTTTAATGCCAATGAAAAAAAACTGTAGCCAATGTGCCACATAGCAAGTCTTACCACCAATCCTTGTCCGCTATCCAGCAACGCTCGATCCGTGCCAACTTCAGTGAGACCCGGATTCAAATAATACAGTCGGGGTTCCGCTTTTTCTGAGCCGTCTAAATACATAAAATATTAAATTAGAAAAAATAAAAGAATTAGCTGAGCCACTGAATACTTTGTGGCATAGTACAAAAGCGAGCGTCACGAACGATATAATACACCCACTCAGATTAACATGTAGACCTCAAATCCGACTAAATTCACCATTAACAAAACATTATACTTACCAGGATTCAGCTCCATGAGAACGGGTAATGCCGGCGGCACGCTACTGGTCGATGCAGGATTTTGTGGGCGCGGCTGCGACGCTTGGCTGTTGTAGTTGTAGCCGTGATGATGTGGTTGTTGCAGCTGTTTGAACGAACGCGGTAAACCAGGCGGACGGCGGCATACATGAAACGTTATGCTGGCTGAAAAACAAAAATGCGTATATAGCCGAAAAACCACGATATGTGAAAAAAATCGCAGAAATACAATACTAAGCTAGAAACAGCAAAAATACGTATCCATTCAAGAAACCAATGTCAAGACATGTCGAACAAGTTTCTTCGTGAACAGACAGTGGTGATTACAAAGAAATACGTTCCGGTGTAATGCCGCTTAGTGCCCATGGACCGAAATGTGCCGATGGCGTAAGTATGATTCCACGCAACAACGCGGTTACTATTGTATTTTGGAACGTCGGAAAACGTGACAAATATAGTTATTGTCATTTTCAAGTAAAAATACGAAGTGTTTCACTTGGTGCAAGGCGACAATGTCACTCAATGGAGTTCTTCACTCAATAGTTCCTTCTTAGTTTTAGGCATAAAATTAGTAATCGCCACTAAAACAACTAAGAACGACAGCAAATATTACGGTATCCTGTGTTATGTTCGGACAAGACGAGGAACTATATATAGAACCACCATCTGTATTCTCGGGGAATAAAACGTTGTCCTATACGTACAGTGGCTGATCCCGGTAAGCCGCACCCTCCCCACCTCCATAGAGGTATCGCCATCGCTTTATGCGCCGTACCCCCACCGTGAGGGTCGCACAAATATGGCAAAGTGATTGTTCGTTACGAGGCAAAATCCTGGAGAAATATTTTGGTTACTCCTCTCGTATACCTCTGCTGATACCTACTACCATATCAGCCGAGATACCTTTAACACCTGTGGATATTCCGGTGGAGAGATTCGATCTATGAATCAACTGGACCCGCCATTATATACGTAATATATTTCCACATTTCCAAGTACTTTCAACTGCATATACAAAACACACGAATTTAGAAAACTAATATATTTTGGATTTAGATGGCCATGGTGAGTTTCTGGTGTGTGGAGTTACGAACGTGTGAAAATTTGACGAACGAATCAAAAATTTGTCGTAAAAACTGGGGCTTCGTCCCCGAGCCATGCTCAAGCCATCATTATTTTCAACTCCAAGATGATCTACTAAATATATCATTATGATTCACATGTAGTGCTTTGATAAAAATTACCGGAAAAAATAATACTGAGGATAAACAAACAGACAAAGAGTCAGAAAGTGACGAAATCCTTACTACCGTATATTATTAGATCGCACAGCTCAAAATGCAACAATGCTCGGATTACCCACCAAGGCGTCCAAGACAAAGGTGATATACTGCCATTTCGACAATGCTCCAGACCTAGGTATCAATGGTACAATAATACAAGTAGTCGATACCTATGCCTATTTGGGTTCAACAGGTGCCAAGATAACAGCCTGCTCTGAAGACGTCAACGTTTCTATTGGCAAGGCAACATCCGTCTTTTCTCGCCTGAGACAGCGCATTTGGCAGCCAAGTCAAATTTCCGTCGACACCAAAATTAAAATGTTCAATGCATCGGTGGTGTCAGCGTTGTTATACTCTTCAGATACTTGGTGTTTCGTGAAAACTGATTTTATCCAGAAGTGTTTCAAATAAACTGACTGCAAACAATTTTCGGTGTTACATTATATCAACTAGCGGCATCAAATAAGCATGCAACAACAAAGCCACGGTCGAGTCAAAAATCAAATTGAACAAGTTAAATAGTAACGTTGCACGAATGAATCCAACAAAGATATATCACCAAATCTGGCGCCATCTCGCAATGTAAATGCCACCGACAAGCTACAAAAAAGACGTGGGGCAAAATGGCGCTGAGTGATTTCGACTTCCTTAAGAACTTATGGATCAGTGCTATGGTCAAGGCAAACCAATAACGTCGTTTTAGATGTTGCTATCCATTATGGGCAGTGGTCACAACTGATTAATCGCAGAGATAACCACGTTGATGAAGCCGTGCTTCCGGTCTTAAGTTCCAACTACCTGGCCAGTCCACAGCACTCGAAAAGTCGGCAGCATGAAACGTGGGAATAACTTTATATTACAAATACTATTTTTGCTAACGTGAATGTGTTATGTATTTTCAAGCTATAAAACGATGTTTTAGCATTACAAATAGTGGTGATTATGTTTAAAAAACATTTTGCACACAATAAATATAAATTTCCAAATATTTTTTTGGATTAAGTTGAGCACGGGGGTTTCGCTTGAATGCGGAGAAATGGGAAAAGGGAAAAATGTTACGAACATCGGGTATTTAGAAAATGGGGTCCACCATACCCACACTGTGGACAGGCCAGACTACCGTCGCAAAAAAAATCGTACCGCATAATGCGCATATTAACCACGAATGTATAAGACCATGAAATAACCTGTATTTCATTAAACCAAACTAAGTATTTATACAAATGTTCTTGGTTTTAAGGCTTCAATAAGATCTCCGAGTATGTTTGAGTGTATATCCTTACAAAAATGTTTAAAATTAATTCTTCTGTGCGATTTAAGGCACTATGGACATTTGCATTGTGGCTTGATCGAAGCTATCTTCGGGAACCACAAAGGCTTATTTCCGTAGTAACCAAACAAATACTTGTAAAAACCACACATATTTCTCAACATACCGTGTAATTATTACGCAGTAAGCTTGCATTGAACACAGTAATGTCAAAATTATACGATGTTTTCTGTCATATAATCGAAAAAATTAGCAACTTTCAACCTATTCATTATTTAGTTTTATGTGCAATTTACTTCAGGAATAGTTGATGAAAATATAATCTTAGTTGCTTAACATGTTACTGATTTTCGTTGAGAATGAACAATGATGAACGGTCAGAGCTAGACGCCATTCGATTTACGGTCTTGAAAAAGGATCAGTATGTCAAATTATTAAAAAGCCCCTTGACTAAAACTTTTTAAAGCGAAACAGTGGTCTGCAACCCATTTATTAGCGTTTAGAGCATGGTTTTACCGATGTATATTAATTTAGTGAAGGATTTAGTGTAAGACCCTAGAAGTACCAAAAAACGTTACGGTAACATGAACATAAATTTAGTATCAAGTCTGAACTAAGTGATACATGTGCCACCGGACAGAAACTGAAATTAGCTGTAATTTTGAGCTGGATTTGGTAAATAAATTGAATACTCGATCCACTGAAAAATTATTAAAAAGACACTAGTCAAGGTCGTCAAGTATCTTATGACATCACGAATTAGGTTTTACCTTACCAGCAATTTCGTACAAGTGATACCGAAAATCCTGAAACGAACGATTAACACATTTCAATTTTTAATGATGATTCAACAATTCTCATTCACGAACGGACGCTCGTGCAGTCAAATGAGTGATCACGTACACACAGAAACTAAGTAGCAATGACGCTTGCCGCATTCAAACCTTAAAAACATTGCCCTTTCTCGAAAGAATGAGTCATTAGCGTACAAATCAGTTGCTTACTAACTGGGCGTAAAGGATAAGTTGTTGAAAAAAATTGTGAATGTGGTGTAAATCTGGTCATTTTGGAATTCAAAGTTTTCCATTCATTTGCAACTATTACCAGTAAGTGCACAAATTTTTCGACCAAGCCCTAAGATCATCACCACATTTATATCCAAGTTTTTTTGCTTTAGCTGCAACGAACCTTTAGTAGAATCATTCGCCGAAAGAATCGCCAACGGACATTCGTCGTCAGCCATTACTCGCTCCATTGAGTCACCGTTTGCGATCGAATGATCGTCGCTCCCACTTAACGGATACCGGCACTGCAAATAGTGAAAAGACTGCACTGTCAAGGAAATCCGTACTATGTCTAATGTCTAACGTCTAACATGTCTAATGGGCATTAAACCATGTCTTTTATGGCGACGTGACGATAATCGTTGACAACAAAACAACCTTCGTAAGACAATTTTTACAACGTTACGTGTCGCGAAAGATGCGCATATTGACTCGAAACTATAAATTAGAAGCTGCTTCTTCAGAAGAATGTAAGACAACTACACGTAGTATTTTATCTTTATCCGCGTTAAAACTGATGGGCGAATATACTTGCAAAAATAGTACATCGGACACGAGAGTGGAGTTGAATTCCTTGCTAGTTTTGTCACGAGATATTTAAATATCTGAACAAGCCCGGAATTTTTTTCTTTCAGCAACTGTTAACTTTGCATTTTCCCTTTAAATTTCAACAAATTGCGCTTTTTATTCCCGTTGAATATCATGATTCTGCATACAGTATACATTTATATGCAAACAAATTCCCAAACACAAAAACTATAACAAAGCTTAGAACAGGATCGACTCCGATTTGGGTGCTTTCACGAGATCAGACGAAACACCGAGCCAGGATTCGTAGGAGTTTCGGAATCGTGAAAGATGACAGTTTTGTCGATAAGGTAAAATAAACTCACACATACAACATTGTATAGGCGCTGTCTGTGCTTAAAAGTTCAATGTATTTGACACATAAGAGTGAATTTGATATATAATATATAGTTTACATTGCGCCATAACCCAGGCTTTTTTGCGTCCTTAATTATCTAAAACGTTGAAATACATAATTCTAAAAAATGTGTGCACCCACTAATTCAGAAACTTTTGTGCTACAAATGTTATCTCCATCAAGTTTTGCAGTAAACAGTGTAGAACATCCCACGAATCTTCCAGCACCAAGACTGCAAAAATATGTTTCCATTGGGTGTAATGCCGTAAGCGATAACTGTCACTGTTACAGTTCATTGTTCTTAAAGGGTTCACACGTATAAGTTTTTGCTCAAATGTTGACATAAAGATTTTACTGTTAATTTGCAACAGAAAAATACGGCAACTCAAAATGCTTTAATGTTTGAGCTCAAAATTTTTCAAATACTATTCTTTGTTCCTGATTTGCTGAAGCAGTATGCTAGAAAAGTTTGAACAGTGTTCACACATTGATGAATAATGCGAAAAATGGAATAAAATTATCAAAATTTGAGCAAAAAGTTTAACGTGTTAACGCACCTTAAGCTGCATAAAAAACTGAAATAAGCTCAAGCCTGTCTAAATACAGTTAAATAATATATAAAAACCCGAGGGCTAAAATATAATTTCTACTATTTTTGAAAAGCTCGGAAGAAAATATTTTTAAGCCCACCACAACGCCCATTTTGAATTTTACCAAGAACCAAAAACGTTTAAATCAGTACAAAGCGTGGTGTTATTTAAGATTGATCAATTGGAACCAATCAAAAACTGTCTGCAGACCGAGTTCATCAACTAAAGCTGGACCACAGAACGCAAGGATGCAAAATATTTTCAGAAGCCGAAGATGACAAAGAAATTATTCTAACCAAAAATTCAAAATTCTTACTTCGACCAAGCAAAACTCGCTCGGATCTTCCTTTTCCATCGCGTATTTATCGAGCGTTTCTTTGACAACACGCAGCGCCTCGTCTCTCCTCGACAGCAGAAGCGTAACATACGGCTTCGAGCCACCGCTAAGGGTGTCGCCATAAATTTTCAAACTTCCACCTGTAATTAAGATAATGTAAACTATTAACAATGATTGACACTTGAGGGAAACTCTGAAAGAAAGCGAAAGACAATGATAACATTTTCCATCGAAAATATACTTCTCTCTGCAATAAAACACAATCAATTTAAAACTTTCCTATAGATTTGCTCCTTTTAAAGGCTATCAAGCTTGCTCAAAAACAAAAATGATGACTGAGCCGCCAAGCTGTTTCACCAACCATAAGCAAACAAACAAAACCAACAAAAATTGTTCGAATTTTAGAAAAATTTGCAACAAAACGTTTCAACACAATTATTTTGAATGCAACAGTTTTCGACTTTCGACACTTCCCCACTGTAGCCCAAAATATAATATTGAACAAGGAATTGGATCAAATAAAAACAATAACAATGACAACAACTACTCAAAGACTAAAAGAAAGTTTATGAGAAAAAGACAATTCTGAGTAGGACAGAGCATGGTTCAACACAATTGCTATATGATTTGAGTCTAGACGGACGCGATGAAACATAAACCAAAAATAAAGCGAGAATGAACGATGACATTAAGACAAAGAAAAATAATTTGCTGATAAGAGATGTTTTAATCGACAAAATTAAAACAGTATCGTGATCTAAAACTCCTGCTTCACGGTAGACCCGAGAGTTTCACACCTTAGGAGCCATGGTCTTACTTTACTTTGTAACATTTTAGTTTTGAAAATACCAATAAAAGTTAAAATGACCATTGTTTTCTGAAACATTTTCTTCGAAACTTTTCCTAAATTTTTTTCTCGAAATCGTCGAGAATCATGGAAATGTTTTGACAACTTGATCATCGCCGTGTATAAAAATACGTCATATCGTGACCACACAAATACACTTTTTCGTCATATCGTGACAGCCATGAACGTAACCACACAACTAAACCAAACATTCTCATTTTCTCACCCAGCCAAGTTAGATGAAAGCAATATGAAAATATGATTTTATATATCAGACGAAAATTTGGCTTACAAAAATCGTACGATATTAGACATAATTCAAACACGAGTAGATAAACAAAGTAGTTCTGTCAACCTGGTCAGGTTCTGTACGAAATAGCAAAATTGCAATCGCAGCATGCATGTTTTGACATAGACAGAAACTGTAAAATAACAAATCGAAATTCCATGGATTTTCAGAAAATTACAAACTCCAGGGGCGTTCACACATCAAACTTTAAGTCAAATTGTGAAAGCACTTTTGCATTTTTGGTGAATTGAAACGTTTGCAAACTCTTCAAACTTTTATGAAAATTTACCTGTACTATTAGCCCTTCAGGAACAAAGAAGAGATCATGAAAAAATTCTGCTCAAATTTTTAGACAGTGCGATTTGTAATGTTTCTTCTTTTGAAAGTAATAGTAAAACATTTTAAACATTTGACTAAAATTTAAGCTCAAAATTTTGAACAAAAATTCAACAAGTGAACACACCTTAAAAATGTTCCCTCGAGTTATTTGACAACTAGTTTGAATTTTTGCAAACCCATGATACCGAAATTATTATTTCGTCCAATTTTCCAAACTCCATCATCAGCCATCGATCGCAAACGAAAATTAATTCTCGCTGCCCGCTAAAAACATCAACGTCATTCGACATACCTCCATCATTCGGGTCCTGGCCGAGTTCGTGCAACTTTTGCTGCAACTTCCGTTCGCGCCGCTTTTTCATCACAATTTCTGGATTCGATATTGTGCGTGTGAAGCTGGTCTCGGGCAGTTCATGGTAGAGTCGGTCAGCGATGTCTTCAAATTCTCTGCAAAAAAGTAATTATTCATTATCAGACACCGAAACTTTATGGTATAAACAATCGAACGCGATTAACGAAACTTTATGGTATAAACAATCGAACGCCATTAAACAACTAGAACAAGTAACTAGCAAGTAAGGGTGAAACGGAGCGAGCATGGTTTCTTCAAGTGGTAATTTTGTGAAATCAAATTGTAACAGGTTTTATGTTTGATGTATATACTAGTATCTAGCACACCGAGAAACCTGTACATTGAATATTATTCATACCCTTTACGCAAAACATAACAAAGGTACTGCACACAGACTATATTCTGGCAATCGGGTTCATTAACACAAATCCATTGTAAACATTTGAAAAGGTATGAAATATTCGTGCTAGACTCGAGATAGCCAAGCCATCGTATTCAGCGTATATACAAGTGTGACTCGCAAAAATATGGCGAGATCTCGTTTACTCACCGATGAATAACGATATGTGACATGTCCCCAGTTACCCCGCTCTGGGGCAATTGCGGTCCGGTGATGGAGCATTTCCGGACCCATTCAGACTGTGGTTAACTACTCGATTCATGATGAAAATATGCTACTATTAAGTTCTGATATTTAGCAAGCAGACCACTGTAGATAATTATTACCTAACCGCTATCCAAAACATACAGTCACCTTCACTTCAATGTTGATATAAAATTATTTTTGTCAATACTAAGGAACAAATCTCAATATTTACATGATCACGGCTGCCCACAAACAGCATTACCTGCGTCAATCATTTTCTTAAATGTGTATATAGATACATAAAATGCTGAACTGACACTTACCATTGTACGACATCGTCAGCTGCTTTGATACTCGCTGAATGTGAGAACCTACTCCTGCGACTACACAATGTTGGCTTTATATCGTTCACGAAACTGGGGTTGGATGTTGTTGAAGAAATTTATGTTGTCTGCTTGGATGTTGCCTACAAAACCGGCGTTGCTGGTGTGTTATTAGACAAAACTGTTGTGGCTGGTGTTGTGAAACATGTGCCATCACATGTACTAGCGGTTATGATCGGCGTTCTATTAAAATCAACGTCACATCAGTCTATACGCGGAGCAAATTGCTACCATTTATAGTGTCAGTTCAAATCAGCTATATACACCCTCGGCGCCTTATCAATTTAGTCAAAGTTATTTATTATATAATTAGATTATTGAGCGGCTGAGGTCGCTACGCATCCAATCTTAGCGTTGAAATCAAAATTGTGAAAATCACGAGTGTATTGCTCGCGTCTAGCCAATTTTGATAAACTATCGAATTTAGTAACGACATCATTTGCACCATAAATTTGCCATTTACCAGTAGTGACGCCTGCCCGTTTTATCTCGACTGCAGGTAAAGGCCCAGCTATGATATCGTGAGCGTCGAATACGTCGACATCGGAGGCTGCAGGCTTTTCTATCGTAAATTTCTCCAGCGACGGTGCCAACATGGGATTTCAAGCAGTTCAACTCCAGCTGAGATACAGCACCATGTTCATCGTCCAGGAATCGGTGTGTTACTTGTCCAAAATAAAGCCTTGGCTTTCGAGATTTCACATAGCAAGCCGCATACCACGAGGATACTACGTCTGCTTCTTCATATGGAGCGTTAAATGACTTCCAAACTTCATCGAGTTCTTGATAAAGCAATTTTTCCTCCTCAAACACATCTTTCGAGGTATCGTCTATGGTATCTTCCGCATCACTAGGTTCATAGCTTGTGTCACTATCACTGTTATTGTGTTCTTTAATTTTATTGCCAGTTTCGTCATCACTGGAACTTGAAAGTTGACGAGGTACGTTTTTAAACTTTGAACGTTTGAGCGGCGGCCCAGCACTTTTGAACGACAAGATGGATTTGCCCCGCTTTTCACGACGGCGCTTGGCTGCCTCTTCGGCAGCAATTTTGTCGTTTAATTGCTGTTCCACAATTTCGAACTGAGCATCATCTGTGATGATTTCGGTGTTAGGGTTTACTTTGCGTCGACGTTTACATGCTGCACCAGATGTAGACGGTGTATGTACCGACATCGTGCGTAAAACAGTCTCTTTGAAATTTGACGATGAACTTGATGACGGTGTTGGAACCTTTATAGCACTGGACGGAATATTTGCTCCCTCAGGAATCCAATACATCGCCCAACGATCCACTACATGCGAATGGCGTGCTGTCGGAGTTGTGGCTGACGATTTTCGTGAACTGTCAGCACAGCCAACAATAGGAGAGTGAGATGATGGCCCTGGTGTCGGCGTCGGTTGTTCGTCGGTAATAGAATGCAACTCCAAAGTGTCGGTATCTGCAAAGCCGTTGATACGTTCTCCCGACAATTCTGGCCTACCTTCCGATATCCAATCATTATAATCGGCGAGCATTCGCGCATCGAGTCGATGAATGCGATATTTGCTAGAATCCAATGGGTAGATCCCAGTTTTTTCAAATCCTTTTCGAATTACGGTAGCATTCGCTGCAATTGGCCAGATCTCAGATAATATTGTTGCAAATTCTGCCTTTCCTAATTTTTGACGTTTCGTTTTGAGCCGTTCAAGTAAGCGCTGTCCTCATCGATCTTTGACTGGCTTAAAAATGGAAACATCTAAGGGTTGTAGAAGATCAGTCGTATGCGATGGCAATTTAAGAAGAGTTATATTGTGGTCTCTGGCCAATTTTACGGTAGCGTAACTGGTATGCGACATGTGTCCGTCGAAAATCAAAAGCCGGGGTTCCAGGTGACCATATGCATCGGAAGAAGCTGTTCGTTCAACAAAGAGTTGAAACCATTTATAGAAAGTATCAGAGTCCATCCATCCGCTTGTATTTGCGTAGATCCATGGTTGAACAGCAGTTGCTGGTACGCGCGGTCGCCCGTCCGCTGAACAAACAGCCAACACGGTGATACACTCACGGCCAGAACCCGACACGACTTGCAATATTTTATGCCCTCTACAAGATACAACCTTGCAGCTGGTGGCGTCGTCGGGCAGCCCGGATTCGTCGACATTCCAGATCAAATGGGGTCGGTCATGCAATTGATGTCGATCCATTACAGTCTTCAGTAGGTCATAGAATGCGTAGATTACGAAAGGATTTTTCGTTGGGTTGTAACGAGGCATTGACAGCTTTGTTGCATGCTTGATAGACAAATTGTTGCGACCCATGAATTGTCGCAACCAATCCTTTCCAGGACATCCCATGTTACCGAACACTTTTACCGCTGATTCGCAAGCCTGATCATTAAAAGTAACATAATTAGCGACTAATGCCTGATATCCTCGGTGGTTGGCACAAAACGACATTCCGCAAGATCACTAATGCAGTTGGCTAACTCAGTTTCCTGTTCTGGCGTGAACACAGTGGGACGACCACCGGAAGCTGGATCAATGGTGCGGCCATCTTTCATTTTGGTATACCAATGCCGTTTAAGTGTTGACTTACCAATGTGGTATTTGATCGCTATTTTGTCAAACGACGTTTGCCTTGTTGAATGCTCTTCCAATGCCATATTCATCGTTGCCATAGTCCAAGGTTTGGTATCGGGCTTTTTAATGTAATTTCGTACCATATTACTATTATAAATTGGTAAATATACTCACTAGCAACGTACAAAACTGAAATAATACACAAAATAAAAACAAACATATGTGCACCGCTGTAGCCGGCTGATTTACACTGTATATACCGCAAAAGTTATCTGCTTAATAGATGGGGTTATTGCGGACCAGGATAGGGTAATTCGGGACCCATGGTTCCTCATTGCCCCACTTAGTTATGGCAAAAAATGGGGTAATTCCGGATCCAGCTTTTATGCCTTTATTATAAACGACGCAGTATAAACGTATAATAAACAATAAATTCGAGCCTAGCAAAGCATGCTTTTCACAAAAACTCGTTCGTGACATCGAAAACAAAGAAAAATTTAACTCAATAATTTTTCACTTTAAGCTGCATCTTTTTTGATTGTTGAACGGATTTGATAAAACTGCTGAAATAAGCAGAATAAATATGACTGTTAACATTGATTTGGTAAAGTATTGTTGAAGAGCCATCTATGGAGCTATATACATGCAGTCAATGCTATAAAACAAAGAATGTTAATTGTACCACACTTGGTTTTCAATTACCCCTCTTTTAGCGTGGGTCCGCAATTGCCCCACCTGACTATATGCCACTCTCTGATGCCCTGCAAGTAATAAATAACCAAACAGAAAACTCATTACATTTTCGAAATCGGGTTCGCCGAGTGCAAAACTCTTGAAACCACATGAAAACGTATAACAGACAGCGTGAATCTAGATAACAAAACTATCATATTGAGCGTGTTTAATAACCTAACAGGCGCTCGCTGTAAGCTAAAACGCGCAACAACATGCCGAAAAACGCTTTCAAAAAAGTACGTCGTGCGTAACCACGGTATCAATGACTCCGATGCTCTCCATGTCTTGGCCGACTCCTACTGCCGGAAAATAACATGTAAAGTAAATTGATCCCACTGCAAACTCCCTCATCATTCCTATCAATGACTCCGATGCTCTCCATGTCTTGGCCGACTCCTACTGCCGGAAAATAACATGTAAAGTAAATTGATCCCACTGCAAACTCCCTCATCATTCCTATCAATGACTCCGATGCTCTCCATGTCTTGGCCGACTCCTTCTGCCGGAAAATAACATGTAAAGTAAATTGATCCCACTGCAAACTCCCTCATCATTCCTATCAATGACTCCGATGCTCTCCATGTCTTGGCCGACTCCTTCTGCCGGAAAATAGCATGTAAAGTAAATTGATCCCACTGCAAACTCCCTCATCATTCCGTCACAATGCAATAGGCTGTTACGAAACTTACTTCGTGGATTTTTCGCTTTGTAGCAGCTGCTGTTTTTCCTTTTTCTTCAACTCTTTCTTTTCACGTTTGGATAGTTTTCGTTTCATTTTCTGGGGCTCTTCCTCGTTTTGAATTTGCTAAAAAAAGATAAATAAAGGGAGGAAATAGTTTTGTAGACAAGCATATACACTGTTACACGGTCCCATGTTAGCAAAAAAAAAAAATTCGACATCCCATGGAAAATGACAATTTTTATACTACCATGGCGGAAAGAAAATAATCAGGTCCATGGGGCCATTAATGACCATTTATACGTTCCCTAACTCCAGTTTCGAGCGCCCCTAATATCATATCTTTTGCGCTACAGGTTTCACCGGGACTACTCTGAGACAATCCCATATTGAAAATATATGCACTATAGATTCTTACGTTCATTTATTAACGTCATAGTCAACTTCCACATCATATTGTATTTAAAGTAGCCTTTCTCGTCTATAAATGCTTAAGAGGAGATGCGCCCAGTTATTTGATTCATAAGTTCCAGCTGTGCGTCATCTAACGCTTATATCAACGACGTCAGCTCGTCATTCCTAGGCGCATGGCCAACAACTTAGAATCGTTTGCCCCGGTTATTTGGAATGACATTCCTGTAACAATGCGAACTTGTGACTCCATCGTCTCGTTCAGGAAACAGCACAAAACATTACTGTTTTCCATCGCCTAGAACTAATAATATATTAAACGTTGAGTAGCACGCCATTTTTTCCGTGATTCAAATATGCAATCGACATCAACTTGAGTCTAAAAATGTTAGCACGGATAGTGCTGCCAAGAGTTGTAACATAGCAGATAAGTAGACTTACGCAGCCTACGGCACCGTGCACCTGTCCACAAGTTAAAAGTATCACCACCTCTTAGCATCTATCCAACCTATAGCAGATTATAAAAGGAATGGCCAAACAACGTAAGAAGAAAATCGAATCTTTGTTACTTATCAGTACTTTCATTTTGCTATCCAAGTCGGAGTGACGTGGAATCCATCTTATAGTAACTTGATGTGACAACTACACTGACTTTAAATCGTCAAATTATCCCGTTACTAGATGGACATTACAACTGGTAAACGTAATAAATTACAAAAAGTGAGCGAAGCAACAGGCAAAGTATTTGGTTTATCTTATTTGTGTGTACATGTGTTTCATCTAACTATTTAATCAATTTATAATAAGTTCTTTGTCGTAGGGAATCGATGGCAAATCCACCACACAAATAGCTCGCTAGCTAAAAATAGCTAATTAGTAACATCAACTAATTAGCTAATTAATTAACTAATTAGCACCAATAATAAAATCGTAGAACTTTAAAAGCCACATATTCAAGATCAGCGTCATCGAAAACCTCCCAGCGCAACAAATTAGCAATTTTTATGCGAATTTAAAATTTACATCAAATTAGCTACATATATAATTAATTAATTAGCATATACGGTCAACTTTCAGAGCTGCTGTAATGTTATATTCATGATCAGCGACATAGAAAAACCGTTTGGAATTTATTTTTCATTTCTGGGCACTTTGAAAATTTTCAAAAATATGGCGAATTAATGATCAATTAGTAATTAGCTAATTAACTAACTTAATATACCATATATTTAGCTTCCTCTAATAGTAATAAATAGTAGATTTACAATTACCACGGCGAGATGTAGTATATGCAAGAAAACAATAGCTTTAAACTTATTATTCGTTAAAAAATAAGCAATTGTTGTTTGGAAATACTAAAAATAGGCTGGCACACTTAAGTAATTAGTTAATTACTAATTAACTGATCAAATTTTGACAAAATCTACATGTCTTGCACATGTCTGATAGGCCTTTCATACAAAAATGTTTTTTAAATCGGAACAGTAGTTATTGAGGAGTTCAATGTACGGACGGACAGCTGGTGCCGAATTTTCGCCCTCTGACGAAAACAAAAACGCTTCGCTTCGCTCCGCTCAATTACAGCCAGTCTATACGGTACGCTTACTTGACATGTCAGCTAACAATGAAATAATTTCTTGTCCGCAACTAACTGCGAGAATTACCGAGGGAGAGACTCACCGTCCAGCTACAAATTTGGTAGCTGCTAATTAATGGTTTCAATGCAGTAAAAGTCTAATTTTAACGCGAGTGTTGGTGTTTACAGTGCCAATGTAGCACGGCTTTCTCAATTAATAAAATGCTTTCGTGTTAAATAGTGACTCAGCGCATAGATAAATCATGTCAACTTCTTTTGCTGAGATTACTGTAGTACAAGCGATGAGTTCGGGGTCGTTGACCGTTGCCCCCGCCCTCTCTGTAAACACACCGAAATGTGCGGAAAGCAAGGATGTAAGAATGCTGGTATGTAGGCATGATTAAATACTATAGAATATTTTTACTAGCAATTAGCCGTGCCACAGTAAAGCTTAGGAAAAAACCGCTTTCCGAATAAAAAACAATTGAATTTTGTCGAGACATTATTAGGACCCACGATATCACCGATTTTCAATATCGCGCAAAGCAAATGGTTACAAATTTTTACGTTACAGATTGCCATGATCGAAACATACTCTTTCTGGTGCACCTTCGATCAGCATCGATATTTTTGCGCACGATTTTCTGATTGCGTGTAGGTAAATAAAATAATATCACACGAATGCGCGAAAAGTAATATTTAAAATATCAATAAAATTTAATATAAACATTTAAATAGACCATACGACCTTGTGGTTAAAGTCGTCCTAGAATTTTGAGCCAACCAAAATCCCAGATATACAGTGCTTGCCACAGTTGACCACTGCTCGCTCGCAACTTGTTCGTGAGAAAATAAAATTATACTTCGAGCTTTTACAGTTTGTCTTATGTTCGCTCGCTCGTAAGTCGACAGTCAATTGTGGCGAGCCAGAAGTTCGATAACATTGTAAATCAGTGAGGTCCTTTACACCTATCGTTATACAAATTTAGTTAGTCAGATAGATCCGATGATACAAACCAAAATACACCAACTGTATTGCAACTTTAAGACTACTTACAATAAAAATGTTTTTACACACAGTCATCAACATATAACCATTATACAGTATCTGATATTTCAAAAACAGATACATAATCCCGGGCGAGCTAACTCGTCCAGATAACTACCGCAAAGAAACATAACCGTTTTCGATGGCGCTTACCTTTAACGGAAATGGCACTAGGGGCTGGGACTCGTTTCGAAGCAAAAATCGACCTTCCCGATCGTCTTTATACCAATTCAGTTGAACAAGAAGTGGCTTTTCGTATGGTTGCAGCTTGCGTTCTTCTGAAAATACGATGAAAGACTCGATTCGATGAAATGTTTGTGATTTTACCGCATTTTAACAGAACAAAATTTAAATTAACCAACAGTTATTAAATTAGTACAAATGTCAACTTGATGCATAAATACACTTTATCGGTTATGTATATAATTTAAAAACATAATCTTCATCTATGTATGGACACAGCTAACACATACGTAGTCGTTTAATGGAAAACGAGCTGTAATCTATATTATTTATTCACTCACGCAAAAACATCTCCTTTAATGTTAAAACCAACTTTTTAACCAAATTATTTCTAAAATTAATAAAATTTTTAACTTCAGAAAAGAATTTTTGTTAAAGATTGTAAACTTTTGTGTCAATTGGGGCGGAATCCTTTTTACCAGAAATTCTTCACTTTGAAACCAAAATTCACCAAATTACAAAGAATGTTGGCCATGTCTTGCCATGTATTCATTCCTGATAGTCATAATTTGCTTACCCCCATTCTCGTGAACTTCCCATAACGAATAGATGGGCATTGTAAGCATTTTCAAATCCGGGTGAAATTTTTCAACCAGCGCTTCAATGGTTGCTCGAGTTGTTGCCGTCGACGATACTCGAATGCATTTGGTCGCCGGACGCTGGCCGGATTCTTGGAAATAGAACCGCATGACGCCATGAAATTCTAAGTCCTGCAAGAAATGGGACAAAATAGATATATATCAAAATGTCACGTGGACAATTCCGACAAATAAATGAAGAGGACAATATAAATATATATATACATATATATATATCAGGGAGTAACCGGAATTGCGGTTCCGGTTCCGCCGAAAATCGTGTTCCGGTTGCGGTTCCGGCAAAGGGCAAAAACCATACCGCAACCGGAATTCCGGTTTAAAAATTTTGTTTGAAATTTTCCACTTTTTTGCTTTATTATGTAATCCAAACATATGTAATATATATTATATATACAACGATCAAGCTCCAATACAACCAAACAAAAGAAAAGTTTAACTAACCACCTGCCGTGTAAAACGTAAGTAGGGCACATAATTTGAGCAGGAATTTTTCATAATAAGCTGCAGGAGTTTGTTAAATCAAAGCCAGGTCGATGCTTGTAGCAGCTATTTTACACATCCAGAAGTCTGTTGGATACGTTTTAATTAAACCAGTCCAACTCGGTAACAGAGTATGGCTTACGCAGAAGTACTTAGGGTATGCTTGGCTAACATAAATTGCGTCAGGCACCCGCCAGTGCGCTTGTAAACTTGGTAAATCAGTTTAATTTGAAGTAAACTAACGTTATCTGCAACGCAGCTAGAAACTGCTTTCTTGGCAATGAACTGTATTTATTGAAACTGTGCGAGAAGCATCACAGTGTGTCTCATTTATAGCATTCCGATTAGAAAGTTATCATCATTATGATCTAACTGACGGGCACTGTTTGTCCAACGCTAGCCTAAACAGTGTCTGACCACTGATCAGAAAATTACCTTCTATCTATTATTTTCTCTTAGAATCACATAAACCAATAATTTTAAGTTTCCTACAGAAGCACATGCAACAAACGTATGTGTAGTAAAGGGAGGCGACTGGAGACAGAGCGAAAGTGTGCATTCTACGTTCCAAGCTTTGTAAGCATATTCGATTTGACGCAGTATATGCAATGGTGTATAGTGGAAGGCATTTTTTGCTCTGGGTGTCCAAAAATAGACATATTTGATCGATAAATAAACATTATTAGCTTCCTCAGTCTCTTTAAAGTTTCAGAAAGGCAATAATACCATCACAAAACATTAAGTTTAATGTAAAAGTTATTTTTAATACATTTTAAATCCACTATACCTTCATATCTTCCATCATCTGTTTTACTATATATAAATTGCGAAGACCAGGTTCCGGATCCGGTTTAAATGGACGGTTCCGGTTGCTGGTTCCGGTTCCGGTAAATTTTGGTTCCGGTTATTCCCCGATATATATATATCAGGGAGTAGCCGGAATTCCGGTTCCGGTTCCGGCGAAAATCGTGTTCCGGTTGCGGTTCCGGCAAAGGGCAAAAACCATACCGGAACCGGAATTCCGGTTTAAAAATTTTGTTTGAAATTTTCCACGTTTTTTGCTTCATCCTGTAATCCAAACATATGTAATATATATTGATGATCATATACAGTGATCAAGGTTCAATACAACCAAGCAAAATAAAAGATTAATTAACCAATTTGTCGTGTGAAACGTAAGTAGGGCGCCATAATTTGAGCAGGAATTTTTCATAATAACCTGCAGGAGTTTGTTAAATCAAAGCCAGGTCATTTCCTGTAGCCGCCTATTTTTACACATCCAGAAGTCTATCGGGATACGTTTGGAATTAAACCGGTTCAACTCGGTAACACAGAGTATGGCTTACGCAGAAATACTTAGGGTATGCTTGGCTAACATAAATTGCGTCAAGCAGCCGCCAGTGCGCTTGTAAACTTGGTAAATCAGTCTAAATTGGAGTAAACTAACGTTATCTGCAACGCAGCTAGAAACTACTTTCTTGGCAATGAACTGTATTTATTGAAACTGTGCGAGCACCATCACAATGTGTCTCATTTATAGCATTCTGATTATAAAGTTATCATCATTATGATCTAACTGACGGGCACTGTTTGTCCCACGATAGCCTAAACAGTGTCTCTGACCACTGATCAGAAAATTACCTTCTATCTATTATTTTCTCTTAGAATCATATAAACCAATAATTTTAAGTTTCCTACAGAAG
Organism: Trileptium ribeirensis; assembly: GCA_030248225.1. Lineage (NCBI taxonomy): Eukaryota > Metazoa > Nematoda > Enoplea > Enoplida > Thoracostomopsidae > Trileptium > Trileptium ribeirensis. Next base: position 91,929 of record JASANE010010301.1, read on the forward strand.
AACATGCAACAAACGTATGTGTAGTAAAGGGAGGCGACTGGAGACATAGCGAAAGTGTGTATTCTAAACTCCAAGCTTTGTAAGCACATTCGATTTGACGCAGTATACGCAATGGTGTATAGTGGAAGACATTTTTTTGCTCTGAATGTCCAAAAACCGACATATTTGATCGATAAATAAACATTATTAGCTTCCTCAGTCTCTTTAAAGTTTCAGAAAGGCAATAATACCATCGCAAAACATTAAGTTTAATGTAAAAGTTATTGTTAATGCGTTTTAAATCCACTATACCTTCATTTCTTCCTTCATCTGTTTTACTATATATATATATATAAATTTCGAAGACCAGGTTCCGGTTCCGGTTTAAATGGACGGTTCCGGTTGCTGGTTCCGGTTCCGGTACATTTCGGTTCCAGTTATTCCCTGATATATATATATATATATATATATATATATATATATATATATATATATACATAGTAACCGGGAGTAACCGAAATTCCGGTTCCGGCGAAAATCGTGTTCCGGTTGCGGTTCCGGCAAAGGGCAAAAACCATACAGGAACCGGAATTCCGGTTTAAAAGGTTTGTTTGAAATTTTCCACGTTTTTTGCTTCATCTGTGATCCAAACATGTAATATATATTATACAATGATCAAGCTCCAATACAACCAAGCAAAAGAAAAGATTAACTAAGCACCGTTTGAAACGTAAGTAGTGTACATAATTTCAGTAGGAATTTTTCATAATAACCTGCAGGAGCTTGTTAACAAATCAAAGCCAGGTCATTGCTTGTAGCAGCTATTTTACACATCCAGAAGTCTGTGGGGTACGTTTCAATTAAACCGGTCCAACTCGGTAACAGAGTATGGCTTACGCAGAAGTACTTAGGGTATGCTTGGCTAACATAAATTGCGTCAAGCACCCGCCAGTGCGCTTGTAAACTTGGTAAATCAGTCTAAATTGAAGTAAACTAACGTTATCTGCAACGCAGCTAGAAACTGCTTTCTTGGCAAAGAACTGTATTTATTGAAACTGTGCGAGCAGCATCACAGTGTGTCTCATTTATAGCATTCTGATTAGAAAGTTATCATCATTATCATCTAACTTATGGGCACTGTTCGTCCAACGCTAGCCTAAACAGTGTACCTGATCAGAAAATTACCTTCTATCTAATATTTTCTCTTAGAATCACATAAACCAATAATTTCAAGTTTCCTAGAGAAGAACATGTAACAAACGTATGTCTAGTAAAGGAAGGCGACCGGAGACAGAGCGAAAGTGTGTTTTCTACGCTCCATGCTCTGTAAGCATAGGTATTCGATTTGACGCAGTGTACGCAATGGTGCATAGTGGAAGACATTTTTTGCTCTAGGTGTCCAAAAATCGACATATTTAATCGATAAATAAATATTAGCTTCCTCAGTCTCTTTAAAGTTCCAGAAAGGCAATAATACCATCGCAAAACATTAAGTTTAATGTAAAATTTATTTTTAATGCATTCTAAATCCACTATACCTTCCTTTCTTCTTCATCTGTTTTACTATATATAAATTTCGAAGACCAAGTTCCGGTTCCGGATCCGGTTTAAATGGACGGTTGCGATTACTGGTTCCGGTTCCGGCAAATTTCGGTTCCGGTTATTCCCTGATATATACGTACATACCAGGGAATAACCGGAACCGAAATTTACCGGAACCAGCAACCGGAACCGTCCATTTAAACCGGATCCGGAACCGGAACCTGGTCTTCGAAATTTATATATAGTAAAACAGATAATGGAAGAAATGAAGGTATAGTGAATTTAAAATGCATTAAAAATAACTTTTACATTAAACTTAATGTATTTCGATGGTATTATTGCCTTTCTGAAACTTTAAAGAGACTGAGGAAGCTAATAATGTTTATTTATCGATCAAATATGTCGGTTTTTGGACATTCAGAGTAAAAAATGTCTTCCACTATACACCATTGCGTATACTGCGTCAAATCTAATGTGCTTACAAAGCTTGGACCGTAGAATACATACTTTCGCTCTGTCTCCAGTCGCCTCCCTTTACTACACATACGTTTGTTACATGTTCTTCTGTAGGAAACTTGAAATTATTGGTTTATATGATTCTAAGAGAAAATAATAGATAGAAGGTGATTTTCTGATCAGTGGTCAGAGACACTGTTTAGGCTAGCGTTGGACAAACAGTGCCCGTCAGTTAGATCATAATGATGATAACTTTCTAATCAGAATGCTATAAATGAGACACACTGTGATACTGCTCGCACAGTTTCAATAAATGCTGTTCATTGCCAAGAAAGCAGTTTCTAGCTGCGTTGCAGATAACGTTAGTTTACTTCAATTTAGACTGATTTACCAAGTTTACAAGCGCATTGGCGGGTTCTTGAAGCTATTTATGTTAGCCAAGCATACCCTAAGTACTTCTGCGTTAGTCATACTCTGTTACCGAATTGGACCGGTTTAATTGAAACGTACCGCACAAACTTCTGGATGTGTAAAATAGCTGCTACAAGCATCGACCTGGCTTTGATTTAACAAACTCCTGCAGGTTATTATGAAAAAAATCCTGCTCTAATTATGTACCTTATTTACGTTTCACACGGCAAATTGGTTAGTTAATCTTTTCTTTTGCTTGGTTGTATAGCTTGATCATTGTATAATATATGTTACATATGTTTGGATTACACGATGAAGAAAAAAACGTGGAAAATTTCAAACAAAATTTTTAAACCGGAATTCCGGTTCCGGTATGATTTTTGCCCTTTGCCGGAACCGCAACCGGAACACGATTTTCGCCGGAACCGGAATTCCGGTTACTCCCTGGTACATACATATACAATAACGTGTGAGGGGACATAAATACCCAAATAGACCCGTGAATACGTTGCGAAGAACACATCATCGGTCGCTATTCTTTAGACAAACGCAGCTACAACGGTAGCCGATTAATTGCCGCGACGCAGTCAGTATATGTTGCCAGCTCTATACTTAAGCACAACAGGCGACATCTTTGCACGCGGAGAGCACAACTTGGAAAATAGTATTACCAGCTAGCCTATCCTTCGTCCTACAGTCGCACAGCTGAAAGATCCAGCAGCACTCGAGCGCTACCATATCGTTCCCTCAAACCGGTTCAGAGCTCGTCAGATAGCGAAGGTACAAATGTCGAGGAAATATGGGACAATATAAAAAACTGTTGTAAACGCGCAGTAAAGGAAGCAATCCGCCCCATGCACAACTAAGAAAAAGGCCGGGCTCTGCAATAACAGTGCTGAAAGCAGGGGAGCTGGTTCAAGGCCACTTCCATAACGGTGTAACGAAATCAATTATGCGAAAGACGATCGACCTGGCATCAAAATTGATAAGGACTCTCACTACAAGATAATTGCAAGTGAGCTTAACTATGCTACGGCAACTCACGACTACAAAAAGCTATTCAGCACATGTCGCAAGCTCTGCGATCCGTACGAAAGAGGAACACGCATGATACGTGCTAACTGTGGTCAGCCATTGACATGGAAATCAATCCAACTTAAGCGTTGGCAGAGGCCTTCGATCAGTTGCTGAACCGAGAGACTCCATTAAAAATATTGTTCTCCAGTTCGCTGGATGTTACGATATCGACACCTGCAAACATCCTCCAACATTTGCAGAGATTAGTAGGGCTGGCAAAAGCCTTGAAATGGGCGCGCTGTAGGAGAGGACAGTGTGGCGCCTGAATACTACAAGGTTCTTAACACAGACATTTTCCACTATTTAGAAAAACTGCTGAAAACATATGGATCCATGAAACGATTATGAACGAGTGGCTGCACTGCTATACTAGTACCTTTCCATAAGAATCGCGACAAATCTCTCTTCTCTATAGCGGCATCTCGCATCTAATATTGCTTTCAAAATCACGTAGGCCATAATAGCGAACCGGTTGAAACATCGTCGAAAGAGGTACACCGGGGAGAAGCAATGCGGATTCCGCCCTAGCCGAAGTACTGTAGATCAAATACTTTGTCTCCGCCTTCTCATAGAAACATTGCATGAATTCTGAAAACTCGTTGTAGTCATATTTGTCGATTTCAACGCAGCCTTCGATTCGGCACCTCGATATTCGCTAAGCGGTGATACATCGAAATGATTTATCCGAAGACGTGGTTTCCGCACCGTCGTTGGCTGTCTTCAAGCATCGATTACATGTCTCTAGTGCCCCAGCTACATTATGACAACGTTATATCGTCTGCTGTGTTTGCTTTTTTAATTACAGCGAGAAATGATCACTGAAAAGACCGTGACAATCCACGGACTCAAGGGGTGACGTTGCGTTGGGACAAGCCCAACCCGGTGAACAATAAGATTATGTAAGCGTATGGTGTTCCTCAAAATCTCATCAGAATGGCAAAAGTTCTTTTCGAGCCTTCTGTCATGCGCGGACAACACTACATCCGAGCTACGTATTAGAGATATGAACTGGTGTTCAGCAGAGCTTGATTCTTTTGCCCACCCTCTTTAATTTCACAGTTGACTAGACAATGCGAACGGCGTTGAAGCCAGATAATGGCGTCGTATATGACAAGTCAAGAGCGAAGAGCCAAATTTATTAACGCCGACTACGCGAACGATATCGCTCTGGTCGCAAGTACATTAATTTTCAACAAATGTGGGCAATGCTGGATCGAATAAAGCTTCAGCAGTGCCCCAAGACAAAAGTCATATCCTGCTGCATCGACCACAAAATGGATATCATTATTAACAGTGCGACGCTGGAGAATGTGGCAGACGGTACAATCATACCGAGAATGAAATTGATCGCCGGGTAGTTTAATCACGACCTGCATTCAGCAGACAGAGGTCTCTTTGGCAGTCCCATGATATGACATTAGGAACAAAGCAGCAAGTTTACGATGCCGCCATTCGGCCTATATTGCTATATGCCAGTGGAACATAGCAAATCAATGTCAACGGCGTGCAGCAGTTAAACGACTTCGAATTCTAGGTCTAAGCTGGTGCGCCAAATGGCGAAATACAGCGCCGGATGCATCACATAGTGCCGTTGAACCAATTACTACAGCAGTATCGAATGCGGCTGTTTGGTCATGTTCTCCGTGTGGGAAAAGATCGGCCGGCTTAACGCTTCATCCCAGGTGTAGCAGTAAAAATTTGTTTTGGTGTGCACCACAAAACTGATGCACCTGTGATATCGAAGTGCCAGGTTCTAATCGACTGTGAACTGTATTTCCGCACCGTCATCTACCAACGCTAGAAAAAAGGCGCTATCAACATCGTCACGACGACCGCAAGCGAATGGGACACATGGAGCAACATGCTTAACACGAGGTGAACCAAAACCGTTGGGTCAGGTAGATCAGATATGCAAATCAGGTAATCAGATATAGGGTTGGACGTATAAAATATATTATATGCGTCAAACCCTATATTTTCAACTCCACTATTATGGCAAACGGCTCAATTGTATCATTTAATATAATAATAATATCTTCCCATCAAGTAATCAAAATTTTAGAAACACACACAGTATTGCCATCGACATTTGCTTTCATGATCTTCATCATGGCTTGCGGTCTGAACATTATATATAGCGTTGCGTATCCTATCGAAACTTAATGTGCTAAGTAAATGTATATATACTGCACGCATGCCGTTAACAACACAATCCTCGGTATTAATAAAAAACTCCAAAACCTCAAACCTCACATCCGATGGACCGATATGCCTAGAATTTTCAGGCCGAAACAGAATTACTACGTTTAACTCCAATTTTACCATTGAATCATTTCTTTCTAGACTTTACTGTCGAACCTTTCAGGGAAAAGTTATTTGCGCAATATAAGGGAAGTAAACCAGGAGTTTAACGAAGGAAAGTAATAGTCACTGCAACAGTTTTCGTAGGGATGCACAATGAAACGAACTGTGTAAGTCCCTCATAGGTCGTTGAAACTACAACAACATACCCACCATATAGGGCGCTTTGTTTACCTTCTTGAACCTGTACTTAACCAACCTGCTCCAACAATAGCATTACCAAACGCTACGATGGGAACCTTCAGCACATCGCAAACCACAGAAACATGTATCTTTTTTCTGAGTGACTAAAAACCACAAACTTTCAATGATCACAAAAAAACAATCTAAAAGTAACTAAAAATTGCGTGCAATTTTTCACGCTGCGCATATTTCGTAGAGGAAGTATATATACTACAAAAGCCATTTCTTTCACCGCACTAGGCAAAGCAAAAAATCTTTAGTCTTCATCGCATTTTATATATAGTAAAACAGATGATGGAAGATATGAAGGTATAGTGGATTTAAATGTATTAAAAATAACTTTTACATTAAACTTAATGTTTTGTATGCAATTATTGCCTTTCTGAAACTTTAAAGAGACTGAGGAAGCTAATAAACATAAAGTCCTGTTGCAATTCTGAATTTCGACAACTGTTGCAGTCAAATATTTTTTATTTTATAAGCATGATCAAAACTAGCTATGTAATTAGTTTTAATGAAACTTTTGGAAAAATTTTAATTATCATCGAAATTTATATATTTTATTTAAGTTAGTGAACACATGTAATGCTTGCCGTGGCTATGGCTTCAATAATGGTAACTTATATAACTTTTCCTCTTTACACAAATATTTGAGGTCGGTAGCGGCATCTATTTTGAAGTTTTCATTTTGATGAGTTTTAGAATAAATGGTTCTTTGCTAACGTCTACAAGATACAACGTAAATCAACTGTGGCACGAACATATATTATACAGCAGATGTGGTGATGGCAAAGATTAGAACTTAAGTTTAATAAATTGCACGGTATACTCGTTTATAGCTGCATGCAACGTAACATCTTCAGTTGTCAAAAGCAAATGCCATTCCATTGTTCAGTGAACACAAATTTCATTTTTGTATAAAATAAGGGAAATTCGTCCGTTTCATATTTTATAGACTATAATTTGAGAATGTTCGCGAACACATTGGTGTGAAAGTACAGGATCGAATTACATTCGCTAATGGAACAGAAAAATATAAAAAATTGGATACGGCTATTGAAATCCGAGTGTGGTTCTCTAAAAACGTTTTGTACATGGAGTCAAAAAAGTTTGGTTGGTAAAGCATCTTAAATTTACTCTTGCATAAGCGCCTCAGTAGGAAAATTCCCAAATATACCGTCAAAATGGATTTGTGTTTGAAAAAACAAGATAAGATATAAAACTTCAAAACATGAAACATCGCTATGTAATAAACTAGATGCAGCGCTGAGACTGTTGGGTTGGTAGCATTAATTTAATTTTACTGCGATGCATTAATAATTTTATGCTAACGGTAATGAAACTGTGGGGCAGCATTGAAGATGACATGCTACATCGTTCAAAACCTAACTTATTGATTATGCGGCGTCCACGTTATAATGTCCCCTGAACTGTTGTCCCCTGTAGTCACGGTCTTACCGCATAAACAGTCAGGGTCACACCCATCCCCGTAAAACAAGCATCGAGGGTGTACGACACAAATGTAGCTACAGCATTTTAGTTTATGGTGCCGTACACACCCTTAGCTACCAATTTCGAATGAATTCACAATAACGGGCATCATATGTAGTTAATGCGGTGCATTAGTCAATTGCGCCGTGTAGTTTTTAAATATCGATTTGTATCTAGATTATATGCATGTTGACGAGTTTATATCGCACATCGTCAATAAAACTGCGAAAAAGACAACGTGGCCTTGACACTGTCGAGAAACAGGAAATACCTCTAGATAGCTACTTTGAAAGAAATTATATAACTATGGTGGTGTCTATGACACCCTGTTGTCGACAGTGTTCCTGATGCTGTGTGAGTTACATAGGTTTCAAACATTGGGAAAATTATAACGTGAACGTCGTAATGCGTGTGAACATAACAGCCAAATCGAATCATGTTTTTACAAGTTGTATTCTGTGACAACAAAAAGGCTCTTTAGGTTGTATGCTTTCAGCCAGAAAATGGTAATTTTGAAGAACCGCCAATAATGTTGGTATCATTTGACTCTGTTCGTCGACACGGTTAAACAACTACATTAGAATCATATTTATGACAATTTTTTTTAGTTTTTTGCACACCAGAAAAGGAAAACTTTTTTCTCAATCTATAAAAATTTTTTGACAGTATTCAAACTATTGACTAGCTAAGCCGAACGGTAGCAAAATCAGGTAAATTTGTTGTTAACCTTTAGGAAAATGCTTAGAATTTCACATAATTTGACGCGGCCGGCTCCTTAATTCATGAACTAGATAAGCTAACTTCACTATTCGACTGAGCTCGTCAAAATCATTGGAATGGTATAGTAAACTTTGTATTTAATAAATGTATTGGTTGAGACCCGTCGCCGAAGAGAACCAACAAAATTTGCTTCGGTTTCGTACTAAAATTTAAATTTTTCCGGCATCTGTTCTCCTACGTATGTATATCTCAGCGACGCTAGCCACTTAAGAAAACATCCGTTGTAAAAATTTGAGCAAAAATTGTTTCTCTTATTACCTAGCTACAACCAATAATAGCAAAATCTAAAATTGACCTGAATCAGCCTAAAATTAGGGAAATTAGCCTGAAATGTGGAGTTGTTTGACTCCTGCTCCAGAAAAGGCGGAAATTATTGCACAATTTTACAGTTGAAGACGCATCGTTTTAATCGTGGCCAATATAACAAAAAAAATTTAGCCAAATACGTCGAACGGCTGCTGAATTATTAGCGTTGTTACACACTTTCATAAATTACATATATAATATATATAACGCAAACATTGCCAACACAGCTCTGTGATCTATTTTGATAATTTTTTTAAATCATCAAAATTTGCATTTACAATTTTCTACAGTTAATGTTGTATCCTATTTAATATAGACTTATCACGATCTACGTATAACTCTTATGTAACGCCTAACCTTAACTACAACTTAATATAGTATTCAGGCATCTTTGTCTTAAAATTCAACAAATACAGTGTTGGAACTTGCATTTTTGCTAAATTAATGCCTTAAGGGTAAACCCAACTGTAAAAATAATATATATGAAGCGCCACAGGATATGAGTGATAAGCGAATGTCCGAAACCTTGTTCGGACTGTAGATGTCGAATATTTACCTTGGGGACAGTGAAAAGTCGTAAAATTCACAACTAGCAGACTAGATATATGCTTCAAAATGGTATATTACGTTAGTTCTTTGCTCTATGAAGGTATGGGTTTGATACAAAAATTGCGTTTTCAAAATTTAGTGCAGTAAAGACCCAAATGTAGTTGGGATTACGTTGATCAGTAGCTTCTCGAATTGTGCACAAACGTTACATTTTGCATGGAATGGTGATTTTTTCCAACTCGATACAGAACCCTCGAACGGACAAATTGGCAGATCATATGTCAATTGATTTTTATAGTTGGTTGTATAAGGCCTAACTTTAAGAATGAAATATCTTATACGTATAATATTAGAAAACGTGTTGTAAATCGATGAACTTAAATGACGGAAATATTTTGTCAATACATTTGGAATAGTATACAAGTGCGACGTATATAGCATTTGCTGGTAAATCTGGTAGATTATATTATACAATGATATTGAGAATTAAATTGAACAGAAATCAAAGCCTATAGAATTTCAACGTATGTACCAATATCTGTATATTAATTTGAAAAGTTGAAAAAACATTTATTGGGAACGCACAAAATATAAATCTACCCTATTCAAGTTAACTTCAAACTGATGTTAATTCCGAATGGTAGTACTATAAATGAGTTTTTCAAATACGTCAAAAACTGTTTATATTTCAAACTCAGTGTGAGGATAATTTCGCTAAGAAATAGTGACCTATGTGCGGACGACTATGAGCGTTCATATATCTTAGCTGATCCGTTCTCGTCGCCCTTTCACACGCACAGAAAATGGTCATGTTTGTGCAAGTGGTACAACAACACATATTAATGCTTCGTGCATTGGTATCCGTATTGGGATAGGTCTACCCCAAAGGGTTGGACTCCCTAAAGACTTACCCACCTCGCCCGCCGAGAAGTTGCTAGTAAATTGACGAAAAATGCATGGACTTGCATGCATGCATACAACATTTACATAGTTGCCTGAATGCTTTACTGGATAGCCAAATGTTAACCTAAAAGGCATTGTGAAAATTTGGGTCAAATACAGTCAAAAATACGATGGCTGTATTCAGCTGAACAGCAATAGTCGCGACGTTTTGATGCCGAATCATTACTTTTGACGTCTAGCAACTAGTTACTGAGGTTATTCGAGTGATGTAATATCTGTAGCAATGCAACTGTCTATAATGCGGGATTCACCCTATAATGTCCCCACCACTTGGAACTTATGTACCGCACACAGTGGCAGGCACACCCTAGACTACAGGGTGTCTTAGACACCCCTGTGTTTTTGAATAAAGTTTCAAATAAATTTCAAACAAAGCTAGCTAATAGTTTGGCTTATTTCAGACGGTGTCAATGAACCGTCGTTGCTTTTTCGTTTTTCTGTGGGTTTTCGGCACCCCGTGGGTTCATTTTACATACGGCCTACAGGATACCCTAGAAACACCGCATTGGCAAGCACAAAACACCGAAATACTACATTGCCAAAATGAGGTATCTAGGTGTGTGCCCGACACCCTCATATTTTGTTATATGGTGTGGGTGTCACTGTCACCGTCTTTACAGTATAGTCTACACTACAGGGGGACAAAAGTTCCAACTGTTGGGGACATTATAACGTGAATCCCGCATAATATCATTTGCGCTGTTAATTTTTCAATCAAATCAGTTTTATGGTTATCATGTTATAGAACAATAACGCCAAGATTGTGCTAGTTTGGCTTATAAATAAAATTGTTTAATCGCTGCTTGTGAAACGATAGGTCATTAGCGACAAGTCCATTTATAATAAGATTTGTGTCGATCCTAAAGCACTTCCAATGTAAAACTGCAGAAATCTGTCAATCGTGAGTTACGGCCATTATCAAACATTTGTGCATGTAGTGTCACAATCACGCAATAGGATAATATATCTGGATAATATATATAATAATAATATATATAATAATATATATGGATAATATATCTTGACACAGAATAAATTTATTGTTAAAAACAGATTTAACATTAATTTCAGACATGAAAGTTTTTTCTTCCAACTAGCAAATTTAGGCTTACAAAAATGTCTGGTAAATATTGGTATTTGTTTTAACGGGGATAAAACAGCTATCCTTTTATTTATTTGTTTATTTATTAATTTGCTTATTTATTTATTTTAATTATATATTTATTTATTTGTTTATTTATTTATTTGCATATTTATTTATTTTAATTATATATTTATTTATTTGTTTATTTATTTATTTGCTTATTTATTTATTTTAATTATATATTTAGATATTTGTTTATTTATTTATTTGCTTATTTATGTATTTTAATTATATATTTATTTATTTGTTTATTTATTTATTTGCTTATTTATTTATTTTACTTTTAATTATATATTTATTTATTTATTTATTTATTTATTTGCTTATTTATTTATTTTAATTATATATTTATTTATTTGTCTATTTTATTTATTTTGTTATTTATATTTATTTTATTATTATATATTTATTATATTTTATTTGTTTATATATTTATTTGCTTATTTTTTATTTATTCATTTACATATTTATTTATTTAGTTATTTATTTGCTTATTTATTTATTTTATTATTTATTTATTTATTTATTTATTTATTTATTATTTATTTATTTATTATTATTTATTTATTTATTATTATTTATTTAATTATTTATTTATTTATTATTATTTATTTATTATTATTATTTATTTGTTATTATTATTTATTTATTTATTATTATTTATTTATTATTATTATTAATTTATTTATTATTATTTATTTATTTATTCATCTATTTATTTATTAATTTTTTATTTATTTTGTATTTATTTAAATTACAAATATATAATTATTACCGCAATAATCATTTGTTCCTACTAACTACACTTAGTTGGGTATAGCCCAGCGGTGACAATTTTGTCTTATACGTATATTACCGTTTAAATAATATATTTTTTGCTGTTTTTTTCGTAAAAGTTTCTGTTTTTTATTAAAACTTTTATTAAAGCGTTTTAATTCTTGTTCGAGCGCAAAAATCACGTGAAGCTATACTCTAAAGTCTTCACGTTTGTCTTTATAAAGAATTAATTTTTTGTGTAATCTACAAACAAACTCGATAACATATCTATCTATATTAATTAGTTAGGTATGATATAGTTTGTGTTTTACGACGGATGAAGTTTTAATATTTTATAAAACCAAATACAAATTGCAGATTGTATTTTGAACTATAGATACCGTGTCGAATATTATTTACTTGTTTTAAGCCAAAGTACAACACTATTTCTGCTTTCTGTATTCATTTGTGGTATTCAAACCGTTTTTTGGTACAACCGACCGTCGCGCTGCGGCACTGTTGTTGGGCACAGCCGTCACTGAGCACAACCATCACGCTGTGGCGCTATTATTGCGCATAACCGTCACGCTGTTGCACTGGTTTTGGGTATAAAACCCTGGCACTGTTTGTTGATATTTTTGTTTATTATGTGCTCAGTCAATAAGATATTTGCCTATTCCTAATTTATTTATATATGTGTTTTTATGAAGTGGTAACAAGCAATTAGTAAAAGGCTAATTTTTAGTCTCAGACGGTGACGGCAAATTGCACACAAAACTGGTGACATGTTATTCATACATGGTCGAAGAGATCGCAGCGGGTGCTTCAGAGGTGTGAGGAGAGGCCGTCAGCGGCGGATATATCTTCGAATTTTTTGGGCCTCGAAATTGCTGAAAATTAAATTTGACCTTTAAGTTTTGGTAATTTCTCCCAAATTGTAGCAAAATTTGCTAGATTTTTCAATTTCCATCCATTTTTTGCTAATTTCCTTCAACTTTTGCCTATTTTTCAAAAAACTTTTCGCGCTGAGTCTCATGGGGGATTAGGCTACCTCCAGGGGGTATGTTCGAGGCCTCAACGGGTGATTCCGAGCCTCAGAGGGATAATCTCCCTCTTCCCTTATGAGCATATATGACATTATCGTGATACGTACATAATTATACTAGATTGTCTCTCATTCGGTGACACCATTTGCAATCAAAAACCATTCTCAAACCAAATTATGTTTGACAGGGAAATTGATTGCTTATAGGAATTGCTTATTGCTCATACGCCGATCGCAAATTTCATGTATGTAAATTTAAAAGCAAATAATAATAGTTGATACATAGTTGTAAATAAATAAATAAATAAATAAATAAATAAATAAATAAATAAATAAATAAATAAACAAATAACTAAATACATAAATAAATAAATAAACAAATAACTAAATAAATATATAAATAAACAAATAACTAAATAAATAAATAAACAAATAACTTAATAAATAAATAAACAAATAACTAAATAAATAAACAAACAAATAACTAACTAAATAAATAAATAAATAAACAAATAACTAAATAAATAAATAAATAAATAAATAAATAAATAAATAAATAAATAAATAAATAATGAATGAATAAATAAATATTAATAATAATATGTAGTTGTGGTCATCAAAAATTGGGGAAGGAAATGGTATTCCTATTCATTAACTTAGCCAAATTAAAATCAACATAATATTTAGAAAATTGTGTGCCACTAAGTGCCTTTTAAACTAAGTATATATAATTGCTACATAAATATTTATAATACATTAAGTTCAATGTTCTTAAAAATTGTCAGCGAATTTATATTCCATTTCAGAGGTACACATGTATCGCGTATCCCAAACCTAATATTGTGGACCTTAGTGTTTGCAACGAATGAAGTGATTTATTGCTCAAAATTACATATTTATATACAGCATTTCATTTGCATAATATAACAGTTAATATCGCATTGCATTTGATTACAATCACATTACAACGTGTCCTAAGGGTTGCATTGACTTGTTGATGTCATCAGTGTTACATCAGAATATTCACGGGATTGTATCACTTCGTGCCGCCACAATATATCCAAATATATATATTGGTCATTATAAATCATAAAAAATGACAGCCAAAACAGTAGCCTCCCGCAAATTCTCATCCTGTTTCAATCAAGAATCACGCAAAATAAGAGTCATGTATGTTTAAAAATATTAACAACTGTTGTGATAGGGTTCATTTTAAATTGACAGTTAAATTAGACATTTTTACAAAAAAAAACATTTGAAACATCGAAAATTGAAATACAACCGCTTCTTCACGTTGAAAATACTTCATTACGATCTGAATGTGCAGATCTTTTGATTTGTGAGTATGTAGTTGGGATTTCATCCCGCGTTGATGGTATAAATTATATGGGTCGAAGCACAAACGTCCGTCGGCTATATAAGGAGACGATCGGCGGGGGAAGTCACCCCCTCCAAGGACATTCCCATTGTTGACCCAATTTTACCTCAATTTTTGAAAATTGTATCTTTATTTTTGCCAATTTTCGCTGCTTTTTGCTGAAATTTTTCGCGCGTCTGCGGCATGGGGTGAGCATAAGGGTGTGTAAATGTAACTTGAGGAACCGACGTCTGATCCTTTGGTGGGATAGCCCACCCTCCCATCCACACTATGGCTATATATATTATTTTGGCTATTTCAATAGCTCGCATTAAAACGAAAGATTTTATTTACAACTGTAAAAGTTGAATGCAGTGCTAATGATAAAATACAAACTTCGTCTTGTATTTTCGGTTAATGTGGTAACATTTGGAACGACATTCCAATTTTACAGCTTGACAGTCATCAACAATCCTGCGACAATCGTTCGCAGATGGATCAATCAATCGTACGAAAATCAGCATAATACATCATTGACAAATCATGAAACCATTTGGACATTGACAACTGCTGCGCTTCTCATCGGTAAGGTTGAGCTAGGGCTTTAGAGCAAGACACGGTCAGGCGCTTCAAATTCACATTACTAAATATGTACACGATGGCACAATTAGAACAATCCTGAAGCAGCCGTTACCAGATGGATCATTCCGTAGTGCAAAAATCAGCATAATACCTCGTTGACAAACCGTGAAACCGTATGGATATTAACAACTGCTGCATTTCTCATAGGTAATATCGAGCTAGGGCTTTAGAACAAGACACAGTCAGACCGTGCCAGCGCAAATTGCTCAACATGTACACGACTGGACAATTAGAATAATCTTGAAGCAGCCGTTACCAGATGGATCATTCAGTCGTACAGCAATTAGCATAATACCTCGTTGACAAATCGTAAAACCGTATGAATATTGACAACTGCTGCATTTCTCATAGGTAAGATCGAGCTAGGGCTTTAGAACAAAGACATAGTTAGGCCGTGCAAATGCAAATTGCTCAATATGTACACGACTGCACAATTAGAACAATTCTGAAGCAGCCGTTACCAGATGGATTATTCAGTCGTACAGAAATTAGCATAATACCTCGTTGACAAATTGTAAAACCGTATGGATATTGACAATTGCTGCATTTCTCATAGGTAAGATCGAGCTAGGGCTTTAGAGCAAGACACAGTCAAGCGCTGCAAATTCACATTGCTAAATATGTACACAATGGCACAATTAGAACAGTCCTAAAGCAGGCGTTACCAGATGGATCATTCCGTAGTACAAAAATCAACATAATACCTCGTTGACAAATCGTGAAACCGTATGGATATTGACAATTGCTGCATTTCTCATAGGTAAGATTGAGCTAGGGCTTTAGAACAAGCCACAGTCAGGCCGTGCCAGCGCAAATTGCTCAACATGTACACGACTGGACAATTAGAATAATCATGAAGCAGCCGTTACCAGATGGATCATTCAGCCGTACAAAAATCAACATAATACCTCGTTGACAAATCGTGAAACCGTATGGATATTGACAATTGCTGCATTTCTCATAGGTAATATCGAGCTAGGACTTTAGAACAAGACACAGTCAGGCGCTGCAAATGTAGATTCCTAAATATGTACACAAGTGAACAATTAAAACAGTATTGAAACTACACATTGCCGACAGATTGCGGCTACACATTGCCGCTACACGTTGCCGACAGATTGTCGACAGATTGCGGCTACACATTGCCGCTACATGTTGCCGACAGATTGCGGCTACACATTGCCTACAGCGGACAGTTGAAGTATTTACATAAATTAAGTGCCCGCCATATTTTTATCCGCACCTTACTACGATTGCGCAGTCCGGGCAAGGTAGCCAGAAATCTCCAGTTGGAGATACTTCGTAAGATTCAGAACCCCCCTGCGAAATTTCCGCAACCTAGGCATGAGATGCCGTACCTCTCGTGAGATTCCGCAACCTCTTCCTGTGATATTCCGCACTTACCTCCCGCTTCCTTTTCATCCTGTGCCATTGCTCAACGTCCCATTTCCCGTGAGCCCAAGGTGCGCGACGCATTTTAAAAATCTTAGCTTGCAATATTAATATTAGTGCGAAATTGGCGAAAAAGAGTAATACTAGTATCTTCATTCTTGGCATCTGCGCATCTGTCCCCCGAAGTTCAAGAACTTATGCGCAATCACAATACTTATAACTACGAAATACATGTAACGATCCAAAAAACTTGTCAAACCATGAAAATCTTTTATGATATAAACTGCAATTTGATTTGTTTCAAGTACAATTGATTTGTTTGTTTGTGCAATTGATCTGATTTGATTTATTTCAAGTACAATTGATTTGTTTGTTTGTACAATTGATTTGTGTGATTTGTTTCAAGTACAATTGATTTGTTTGTTTGTACAATTGATTTGATTTGATTTGTTTCAAGTACAATTGATTTGTTTGTTTGTGCAATTGATTTGATTTGATTTATTTCAAGTACAATTGATTTGTTTGTTTGTACAATTGATTTGCTTTGATTTGTTTCAAGTACAATTGATTTGTTTGTTTGTTTCAACAAAGAAACCTAGGAGTTATTTTGGTTTACCTGTCTGAAGCCGAACGGCAGCGTCAGATCCTACGAATTGAGCATGTTCCTTAGTTTCTGGTTGAGTCTGATGCAAACGACTGCGGACCCGACCGCGACAAAATTTCACCAGGCACTCGTTGAGTATAACACGAAACAGAGACTGGAGCTGGCAGTGAGCTGAATCGCATTAAAATTTGGTGGGACGTGGGTTTTCTAACCGTGCGGCTACGGGAAAAATGTAGGTCGCTACTGCCGGACTTCTACTGGAAGCAAGGGCTTAGAATTAGGCGAGGTGGTCATTAGGCACTATGTCCCGGTCGCTGTTAAAATTGCGCGATTTTCTCGATTTTTTCCGTCCTATTTTTACAAAATCGCGAAATAGCCCAATAGGACCAATCATAGTGGATCAATAGATAAACAACCGTTTAATTGGTCTACGGCAAGGATTATCAAAATCCCCAGAATATTAGCGGCCTCGTCAAAATTTTGTCTGGCTCTTATTTCGGTAATAGGTTCCTTCGGTTATCGCACTCTGAAGAGCATGTAAGTCTATGTGTACGCGGTTTGTCTCTGAACCCGGTAAGCGTTTTAATATCCATGTTGTAAATTTTGGTTTTACGCTGCCAATTTGGGCGATATTATAAGGTGTGTCAAATCAAAAAACGCATCAATAGTAAAACGATTGGAACACGCATCTGGCTTCTGGAGAAAGCCATTAAGAAACTTGTTCGTACCCCCTTCACCACAATCATTTGGCCTTGAATATTTCTAGCCTCGGTAAGCGCCCCTAAGAGATCTGTGATTTCGAGTCAAGTCTAACTGCAGCGAGCAACACCTCCACAACACCACACCAAGTAGATTCAAGTTCTCCTGCACGCTTCCATTTCAGAGTCCGACTCAGCGATCCTTCTCCGCGCTTTGCATTATACCCGAACTGTCCGGAACGCTTCTGCCGCTAACCTCCTACAGTTAATCTCGCCTTGCATCATCCGCCGCTTGGCTTGCACCTCTGATAGTTTTAATCTGGACACCCAAGGGACTGAGGTCTCCGCCTCCGGTGCCTTAACGTTAAAATAAGTAACTAAACTTTGTCATCACGCAAGTTTCATAAGGTCAGTCTGATTACTTTCAGATTTAAGAACAGGACCATGGTTAGTAGAGATCACACCAATGGAGGAAC